>JASDQU010109600.1:79371-97314 GCA_032191745.1 Picea mariana | reverse complement strand
ATAGTATGAATACATAAATTGGTTCTTGAAAGCTAAGCACCAGGTGGATAAGAAGTTTCATTAGCAAACACATGGATTTTGTTTTTTTAGTAATTTTGAATTGTACATGGTATATAATGTAATGAGGACATTGCATAAATAAGGGGATGGTAATATAAATTTCAAGGGTGATTTAAGGGGATAAATTTTTCTCATGGGCTAATTTTCCATGGTTTTTCCCAAAAAATGTTTCGCTATTCTAAAAAATGTTCGCCGAAATTCTATAGGATTAAATTATTTTACCTTAAAAATCGCCAAAATTTTATACAAACTATATAAAATCCTTAGAAATTTGAATATTTTTACAAAAATATCGCCAAACATTTTATAGTTGGCATATGAAGGATTAATAATATTTGCCAAGGTTTCTACGTTTCAAAATAAATTTCCATCCTTAAAATCATCCCTGAATATAATACCCCTAGGTTGAACCTCAATTGTAAATGTAAAAATACTTATAGGATGGTGAGCTAGGTTACTATAGGCTAGGAAGATTATGTGATTATTAGGTCGGAGAGCCTAGATGCTAAAGGCCAATGGGCCTATTATTGTAATATATAAACACTCATATCATTAATAAAGTACATCACTATTGCATACCGACCCACAAATGAGTATGGGGGGATAAAATCCACTAGAAAGGGAAGGGGGGATAAGAGTTTAGGAAGGGGATAATCTAGAGGGATTAATCCCAAAGGAATATTATTTTATTATTTCCTAAAGTCTAAGGTATGGATTTAATTTTATGTTATCCTAAGTTCCTATGGGAAGGGACCGAATTACAAGTGGAACTCATGAAGATTCATGAAGAAAAGTGGCCAGTAAGGAACATGGAGATATATTTGGGAAACTTAGTGTATTTTTGGGGGCTCTTGTCATTCTTAGAAAAGGGGAGGACCCTTACACTCCATCTTTCTGTGACATTCAAGGGGGGAGTCTTGTCATTCTCAGGGGAAATGAAATCTTACACTTCATTGTGTTGGGATATTAATGGAGGGATCTTCTCATAATTCCTAGAGTGGGGTAACATTCATTTCTTAGTAGGGGTATTCCATAATTCCCCCATTACTTTACTAACATATTTTCAGTTGCCTCAGTACCTCTCTGTCACGGGTAGTGTACCTGTACCTTACCCAAATCAATACTATAGTGGTACCTGTACTTGTACCTGGTTCACTCAAGAGTGCATTGTACATTATTTTCTCCTATCGTCTGAACTCTATTGTTTCCATCACGAGACATGTACTTGAGAAGCTTGGTGTTGTGGACAAAGAGAAACCTAGTTTGACTGCAGGCTATAGAGGCAGGTTGTGAGGTCCATGGTCGAAGAAGCGAGTTTTCAGTCCCGTAGGAATTCTTGCCATGTGATATTTTTTCTATGTTGAAGAAGCGATTTGTTATTCCTGTGAGTAGTTTTATCTATGCGATAAACTACTTAGAATTATTCCCTGGTGCCTTGGGTAATATCTATTAGGATATGAGACTTCATGTCCGTCCTTTTGTTGAAGCCCCGGAAGGGAAGTGAGACAACCAAAGAAATTTTGATAAGAGAAGGGACACACTTCCTATAGTGGGATAGGGATGTGGGGAATGAGATAATGTAGGATAGTTGCAACAGTTGGGCACCTTGGACCGAGCAATTATGCTACTTTCTGGACCTTAGACTTGCTTAGTATTCCCTTTTCCATGGTAGAGTTTAGCCCTAGCCCAGGGGTGACACACTGCTAAGATTACAAAAAGTGTGGTATATGTCTAGGAGAAACATGGAAGGTCTGCACCTAGTTGGTGATCTTCTTATCAAATATAAGTGTCAATTCTGTGTGAAATTTACATGCTGCATCATTATTTATGCATTTGTTTTTATGGTTTTTTCCTGTATATGTTGCATGTGTATTTATATTATTATTCTATATAAATATGTGTATTTGCATAGAATTTGTATGTTTAAATGTTGTATATAGTTCAAAAATTTTGTGTAGAATAGGCCATAAGGTGGTTGGGGATGTTATATTACACTATGAAAATATTTGTTGGTCAGGTTAGATCTCTTAGTGTTGTAGGTTCTGGAACAATTCAGGTAGATAATGGTCATTTCATTGATGCATTATGTGTTCCATGCCTTTCCTACAACCTTTTATCATTATAATAGATCACTCATTCAGGTGAAGGTAAAAATGTAGAGTTTTCACCTCACCAAGTTATCATTTAGGATTTAAAATATCATAAACATGTACTCACAACTAGAATTGTTGATGAAATTAAGAGGTTGTAAAAGTTTGATAAATTTGGTTCTCATATTTTTCATCAGTTTTTTTTTCTTATAATGATGACTTAGAAATCTTTGGCATGGGTGGTTTGGTAAACTAAAGTATCGCTTATTGCATCAACTATGTAATAAACACATGGTGGTTGGTCTTCCTCTTGCTTATTGTAGATATGGTGTTTTTGTCGGTTGTTCTCACAACAAACATCATTGGGATAATTTTGACAAATTTACCTCTTGGCACACCTCAACCCCTTTGTATCTAGTTCACGGTGACTTGTGTGGTCCTGATTCTTCTCCTTCCTTTCCTCAATGCAAGTATTTCTTAACTTTCATTGATGACTTTTCCAGATGCACTTGGGTTTACTTCTTAAAACTTAAGAGAAAAGTGTTTGACACGTTTTTGGCCTTCAAGGTCCTTTTAGAAAAAAAATATGGACATCAACTTCAAATATTAAGAAAAAATAATGGAGGTGAATATGTGAACAACAATTTAAAAACTTACCACAAGGCACGAGGCATCAAAATGCAACACATTGTTCCGTATACACTATGATAAAATGGCGTCGTTAAGAGAAAGAAATGTGCATTAAAAGAAATGGATAATTGTATGATTGAATCTAAGCGATTAATTTTTAATTATTGGGAGCAAGCCATTAACTATGTGAACTACATGAAAAATCACATTCCCACAAAGTCTTTAAAAAATATACCACTAGAATAAGCATGGAGTAAAATTAAGCCAAATCCAATCCACTTCAATGTATTCGAAGATGTAGCATGGGATCACATTTGTGATGATAAAAAGAAAAATTTACATCCTAAAAGTGGGAACTATATCCTTTTTGGTTTTTTTGAAGATGCCAAAGGTTATAGACTTCTTCAATCTCATTTTAATAAAACTATTATTAGAACAGATATTAAATTTGGTGAAAAGATATTGTCTTATGATACTAATACTACATTTGTTCTTTCTTCAATCTATTAGAAATATTCAGTGTTTGTGCCATCTTATTTTCCTGTTTTGGTTTCTTCTTCTTCAGATCATGACAATGAATATGAAAATCCACYSCTGCCTTCTCACTTTCCTMCATATGATTCCATTGARCATGAACATGCAACAACACCACCACTTACCATATGGGTTTGTTCAAATCAATAGCTAATTGGTAATATTTCCCTTGATGCTTCATATCAACATCAGACATGTTCCCAGTTCTAGTGAGCCTCTTCTATTTTGGCTCAAGTTTCATAGAATCATGATCAAAAAAAWWTTTCWAAAGATTCAAGCCATCAATATTGGGACACACCAATGATTGAAGAGTATCGATCTCTAATGGCGTTCACAATACTTGGAATATTGTACCTCTTCCGAAAGGTAGAAAACTCATCATATGTAAATGGGTATAGATAAATAAGTATGCATTTGATGGATGTTTTGAAAGACACACAACCAAGTTAGTTGCTAAAGGATTCTCTCAAGTTGAAGGAATTGACTATAATGAAACCTTTTCCCCCATTTTCAAAATGAATTTTGTCTACCTTATTTCTCATCTCACATAAATGGGAGAGATCAATTAGATGGATGTCAAATCCACCTTCTTTCATGGGGATTTTCAAGAAGAAATATATATGGAACAACCTCCTATATATTTATAGAATGACTCTAGCCTTGTTTTTTTTCTTAATAAATCTCTTTATGGTATTAAGTACGCTCCCTGAGCTTGGTATTCCAAAAGGGATATATTTCTTGTTGACACTCGCTTTTCTATATGCCATTATGATCTTGATGTATATACTAGGAAAGTAGGAATCCATCTAATAGTCTTTGTTCTTTATGTTGATGATCTTATCCTCATTAGTAGTCACCCTAAACTTTTAAACCATGTGAAATCCAACCTTAAAAATAAATTTGAAATGACTGACTTAGGCTATTTGCATTATTTCCTTGTCCTCCATGTTTTACAAATCAAGGAAGGAATTTTTATTTCCTAGTCTAAGTATACTTGTGACATTATTCATCACTTTCACACGAAATATTCAACACCAACCCCTTCTCCCTTCCTGTGTGGAGTCAAACTTGTTATCACATTTACTTCTCCCAAAGTTGATGCCACTTTTTACTTTTAGTTAGTTTGTAGCCTCTTATATTTGACTCATACCTATCTTGATATTTCCCTTTCCATTGGTATTCTTGCCCTATATATGCAAACACCCCATGAAATCCATTGTAAAGTAGCTAAAATGATACTTTAATATGTCTGAGTTATAGTTTGGGATACATTACATCTTAGGGGGGACTCCTTTATTGTTTTGTTTGATTAATTCATGTTGGGTCAATGACCCATTGAAATTACATTGAAGGTTATGTTTTCAACCATGGTTGAGGACCTATAAGTGTGGCATGTTAGAAACAACAAACTATCACTCTCTTTAGTAGATGCATAGTACCAAGCAATAATTAATGCAAGCCAAGAATCCCTATGGCTTCAAAAATCCTTTCATAGTTTCACTTCTAGCAACAACATCCAACCACCCTTTGGTTAGACTATGAGAGTGCCATCAAGATTTCCAAATATCCAATTCAACGTCGGTGCAACAAACACATTGATATGCACATGCAGGTCATTGGAAAGATCATTCATGATTGACTTATTGAACTTCTCTATTTTTCTATAGAAGATCAAGTTGCAAATATTTTCACAAAGTATCTTACAAAAGTGAAATTCTCCAAAATTCGATCTATGTTAGGAGTCATGAAGTTTTCAGCAAGGGGCGATAGGCTAGAATGTCTCCTTCCTTCTCCTAATGTGTCACCTTTGTAAATCCTTCAATACTATACCAAGTTGTTCGTAATGGTGGATGTTAGGATATTTAGACACTTAGGAGTTAGTCAAGATAAAAACTTGGTCTAATGTGTCATTAGGTAAAAGTGTATTTATTTAGTATGAATTTGTATTTAGGTAATATGATGGTCCTGATATGTTCCCCAAATAAAGTGATCCGTCGGATCACATTTTCCTCTTTCTTAATGACTACATTTATCCATGGCTTGGCCTCCAATTGGTCCATGATATCTATTTAAATAGCATGGAGGGTCATTTGGTGATGATCCATTGCAAGAAATCATCTTGTAATTCTCTCTGTAATATTCTCTTTTGCATTAATACATTGCTCCAAGTGGCCATGTTGGTTGGGGACATGTATGCATCCCCACATGAGTTTTACCACATAAAAAAATTGGTTTGTAGATCTTTGGTCTAATTGTATGAGTTGTTACTAAAGGTGTCTGTCCTCTGTTGCAAAACATGTGTTTTCGAACACCTACCTACCATAGAGGACTATAATAACTCTTTCCACCAATTTATTTTTTATTTTTTTATCTTCCATTGTCAAGAGTTCTTTTGTATACATATAATTGTTATTTTTCTTATATGTGTTTGTGTGTGTTTGTTGCGTAAACAATTATTTAAAATACTTAATTAATTTTCGTTGCACTTCCATGGCATGATACTTGTTCATTGATGCTCAATATCACATGCCAATTCTACCATAATATTGATCATTACTATTAAATGAATTAAATGAATGTGATCCTCTTCGCATGTATTCCAACTTATTAACTTTTTCTATTATGTTATCATTCATACAATATTACATTTTTACTCATCCAAACCCACATAAACCCACCTAATGGTTGTAATCTCATAGGAACAAGCTATGACCCTAAAGTTTTGGTGAACTCTCGTATTATCTATAGGTAAGCTTCCATTTTATCATTTATTCAAACTTTTAAAGTATCATAGTCTCGAGAACTTTGTAACCTTTTACCATAACCCAAACGTCGAGTACTAGTTAACAATGATTTGAACCATCTAGGATGAAAACTTATATGAACATTGGTTATAGCTCTTAACCAATGCCCCTAAGATGTAATACATAATTTGTTGATAGAGAATATATTATAACCATTACTATGGTGGTATAAGCGGAGAGAATCCATGATTCTTCCTTTGATAATGTTAAACTACCCCAGCCCCTCAACCTTAGGGTCTTCACACATATCGTAATAATGTTTGTTTTATTTACAGTGGTCACCTCGAACGAAATGTAAACACATCACAGTGTATAAATTATCTTGAATAGCATGTGTAGTTAACCAGTTTCTAACCACGATTAGTAAGGGATTTAGGTTAATGGAAATCCATGAGGAAAAACTCATATATGCCACACCTTGGCGCCATTAATTTGTCTTCTTGTCTTACTCTCGCAGTACACCACGCCTTAACTTTGGCGTAGTAAACAAGTATATCACATAATTAGTCAGTCCATTCACTTGAATGGAGAGCATTAGAGCATACAGTATGCTCTATTGATCATAAGGTCTCACAGTTTTTATTTCTCATTTGCAGGGAAGACTTTGACCTAAACTAATTGAATTCGAAGCCTTAGAGTTGATAGCTCACTCCATTGCTATCGAGGGTTTCACAATTTAAAAATTGTATTTTATTTGTATCTTTTGTATTCACAATGTTCATAACATTTCTAACAATGTTTGGTTACGTATTATATGCAGGGTTTGCTGAAACCCTTGGTGCAAAGACATATTCAATGGCCATGAGATATCCAAGTATCGTGGCTTGTATTCCATAGAATACCCATGTTCATTCTTCATATGTTAAGCATTGTCTTGAAGAAAACGATGCTGAGAGAATAACGCAGAGTGTAGATTCTCTTCTATGTGTTTGAAAGCTTGGGTATCATGCTATATTAAATAGCAAAAAATTTAAGAACCCATCGCTTGAAACTATGATGAACTAGTTGGGCTATAAATTTTAATTTCGTTTTGGTATTTTAATGAATTGGTTAAACTCCAGCATATGGGGTTTAATTATTTGAGCTCTCATGGAAAATCGTTTAATTTGTTTATATTAGAAATATACCCTTGTCATTTTCTTGTSGACGACTTAACAATTTCATGTTTATGTGAAGGGTTTGTAATATTGTAGTATTTTTCTTAGGTCGATAATTTTGGTTCAGTTTGTGTTTAAAGACATCATTATGTTTACTTGCAATGATGTACTCTTTCTATTGGGAAAACATATACTTTCTTTAGTGATTTGGTTCTAAGTTATTTCAATACAATCAAATACACATAAATGAATACTTTATGAAATTTCATAATCTATGTTTTGTGCAAACAATATTACTTCTATATTCAACAAGGAATGTCTTTCTCCTTGTGAAAAATAATCTTATTTCCAAATAAAAAGTAAATAGATGTGTTTTTCTTTTCTTTCTAACTGTAATCTAAATGATAAATTTCTTGCTACTGTGGTAAATATTTAAAAAACTGAAATATTGTATCATATAGGCATATCATTACTTTATTGACAACAACATTTACATAATAAACATAACACGAATATATATTTGGTTATAATCAATACTTTCATAATATAAATTTTGACATAAACTAGCATAAAATTAAATGTCTAATCTCTAAAATTAGGGGCATTACATTATGTCCCCCTTGAATTGAACACCATCCTTGATGTTCTAATATGAACATATCAAATTTGGAACAAAGATGGTTATTTCTTTCTCATGGATTCCTCCATTTACCAAGTAGCCTCCTCCATACTAAAGTTCCTCCACAACACTTTAACGTGATCTATGGCTTGGTTCCGAAACACAATTTCCTCTCTATCGATAATACGTAGCAGATCCACCTGAAACTAACCTTTTGGTTCCACCTGAATCACATCCCAATTTAGACCATGAGCTACATCATGTACATACTTCTTTAATAATGAAATATGAAATACATTCTGAACTTTTAGGTTTGATGCAAGTGCAAGTTGGTAGGCAACTAGCCTTACCCTAGTGAGCACTTGAAATGCTCCATAATTGATCCGGACTTTATGAGTAGAACAAAATGACTACAGATTATTAACAGGTGATTAACACAAAATAACAGAGATATAGTAAAACTGGTTTTCTATTCAATAAAGAAATAAGCTGAAATTGTAAAATGTGGCAGAAACAAGTCGCTGGAATGGTGGCGGCTTATCTCCGAGAAGAGATGTGACGGTTGCACTCATTCGCAAAAAGATGATTACAATAAGGCTATAAAAGCCTTTTTACAATAAATACGAATGCCAAAAACACTATACATCCAAAAACCTAACCCTAGGAGATGAAGTGCCAAAAGTCATGTGGGCCCCGTGTGGGTAAGTTAGTACATCAACTTCCTGGGGTCGTAACTTTTGCATATGATCTCCGTTTTAGGCATATGACAACCCATTAGAAAGGTATCATCGATGAGATTCATTTCGGAGGCTCAATCATTCCATTCAGATAACATTGAGAAGATCAATCCCAAAAAACCTTCATCTAGGCCCTCGGAATGGCCCCGAAAGTAAAAATAGCTAAAAATAGTCAACTGCAAAATTGCTAGAAAATTGTTTTGAGCCAGTTGGAAAAGGTGAGTGGGAACCGATATCCACCTGGATCAATCCTTCCTCCTTAGGAAGCAATGGTATCCATTGCGTTGAGTTCCTCCATCAGATGAGGAAATTTCTGTTGAATTTACCCCTGGGTGAGGCACTTTCCTTGGTGCAGGAGTTGCCCTGCTTTGACGACTCGATAAAGCGGGATCCTTTGCTATCGAGTGCCCTTGATATTTTTGTCCACAATATGATCGTTGGATGCCTATTGTATGTGGTCGAGGTTGAGATATGTTGGTGTCAGTTGTTCTGCTATGTCTGAGGTGTCCAATAATGGTGGGAAATAAGGGAGAAGGAGATCCATGTTGAACACTAGGTGGAGGCCAAGGAAAGGAAGAATGTTGAGCTCAAAAGAATTATCCTTCATGGCCTTGGTGATGTTTTATGACCCATAACAAAGTGGTCAAAGCTTTCGATGGGGTCCTATAAGGTGTTCTTTCTACAAGTGAAACCAAACTTTATCGCCCACCTGAAACTTATGTGGCACCCGATGTTGATCATGGCGCTGCTTGTACTTGTCATTGGAATTCTGTAGGATATCCTAAACCTGTTGGCATATGTGTTGGATCTACTTAATGAACCGGGTGGCTTTTTCAGCTTCAGTTGGAGCAGGATATGAGTCGATTGAGGTGATCGCAAGGGGAAGTGCAACATCTATGGGACTCAATGGTTGGAATCCCAACTCCACCTAAAAGGGGTTGTGGCTAGTTCAGCTATGAAGGGATCAATTGTAGCTATGTTGGACATAGGGAAGGCTCTTATCCCATGTGCGAGGGTTCTTTGAATTATACATGCGAAGGATATGCACAATCATTCGATTTACGACCTCTGTTTGGCCATTTTTCTGGGAGTGGAAGGTCGTGGATTTGGTGAGCTTGGTGTCAAGTAGTGACGAGAGGCTCGATGAGAATGTGATGAGAAATTGATTGTCCCAATCTAATGCAATGTTTTTTTGGATTCCAAAATGTACCCACACTCATTCAAAGAAGATCTTGGTAGTGGCCTCTTCTGTGATGTTCTTCTTGCAGGCAACTAGAATCTCCATATTACAAAAGCGATCAACAACCACAAAAACATAGTCATTTCCCCCCTTGGTGGACGGGAGGCCTGACATGTAGTCCATTAATATGGATTCCCAAGGCCTGTTAGGAGTACGAAGAGGGGTGTACAAGCCCTTTTTATTAGTGGTCGATTTGGCAATAGCGCAAGAAATGTAGGACCAGATATACTTGTTGACCTCCTATTGAAGTTTCGACCAGTAGAAATGTTTTTGTAGCATCACCACTGTATTTTTGACACAGAAGTGTCTTGCCACCTGAATTTAGTCGGCTTCCGAGATCACTTCACTCTCTCACTTGATGGAACACAGATATTGCCTAGACAACACAACAACCCATCCTGAAGATGGAAATTATCGACAATTGCATTTTCACCCAACATTTGGTAGGTGGTGGCAAATTCCAGGTCTGTCTCATAGAGTTGGGGCCATCCAGAGGTCTCATGGCTACAGGATTCTAGCACCATGGTGAGTTCCATGACTGGTGGTCTGTTGAGGCAATCAGTAACGCAATTGGTGCTTCATGTTTTATACTTGATGTTGAGGTGGAATTGCTGCAAGTATGTTGACCACTTTTGATGGAGATCATTCTGCAATTTTCCTTGTGTCTGCATGAACTGCAGTGGCTTATGATGAGTGTGGATGACTATCTCCTTCCCAATAATGTAATGTCTCCACTGGTGGCAGGCTTGCATAATGGAGTACATTTCTTTGTCATAAGTAGGGTACTTATAGACAACATATGATAGTGTCTCACTATGATAGGCCATGGGGTGGTCATGCTGAGTGAGAATGGTGCCCACCACATAGTCTGAAGCATCTGTCTCAATCTCAAAGGGTTTCTACAGGTCTGGTAAAGAAAGTACTGGGTCTAAGCACAAGCGTTGCTTCAAATCATCGAACACTTGTTGTTGGGACCGACCCTATGCAAATTTTGCCTTACGACCACCCCTTGTTATTTGGCTGAGGGCCCATGCAATATGGGAGAATCCCAACACGAACTTGTAGTAGAAATTGGCAAGGCCCAAAAAGCTCTGAAGCTTAGTGAGTGTGGTTGGGGCTAGCCAATCATGAATGACTTGGATCTTGGCTGGATCCACATGTATTCTATGTTGATCAATTATGTATCCCAGGTAATGGACCCTGTCCATGCCGAAGAAGCATTTTTCCAAGTTGGTATATAGCTTATGTTGTCAGAGGGTGTGCAGGACCTGTTGAATATGCTGCAAGTGTTTGGCCCAAGTCTTGTTGTAAATGATAATGTCATCCAGATATGCCACTAAAAAAGTATTGGTGAATGGTCGCAGGATATCGTCCATTATTCTCATGAAAGTGGTTTGAGAATTTGTCAAACCGAAGGCCATGAACAACCATTCAAAAAGGCCTTCCTTTTACTTGAAGGCGGTTTTCCATACATCTATCTGTTCTATCAAGACTTGGTGATAGCCATACTTCAGATCAATATTATTGAAGTATTTGGCCCCTGTGAGTTGATCAAGGAGGTCATCCATTTGGGGAATCAGGTACCTATTTCTAACTATGATTTTAGTCAAAGCCCGATAATCAATGCAGCGTCACCAAGTTCCATATTTCTTCTATACCAACATGATTGGGCTCTCGCAAGGTGATGAGATAGGATGGATGTGCCCCTTGTGGAGAACTTATTGGATCTTTCGCTTGATCTCCTCATTCTCTATCAGAGAGCAACAATAGACTGACCCATTGGGTAGTGGTGCGTTGGGGTTCATATCGATGGGGTGCTTGAACTAATAGTGCAGAGGTACCCCAGTAGGTAAGGAGAAGATATCTGAGTATTCTTCCACGACCTTATCTACTTTCTTCTACTGTGTGGAGAGGTCGGCCGCAGAGACCTTGGATGTGGTTGTGATCTTTTTCTTATTCTGAGAACAAATCATGAAGAAGACAAACTTCCCCATCTGAGAGATGACCTTCCTACATTGCTTAGCAGAGATCAAAGAAATATCACTAGTTGGGACTGCCCTAGGTCTCATGTACAATTTCCTATTCAAAGTAATAATAACACTACAAGGCCTAGACTCATATACAACATGACATTTCCATAAATAAGGTTAGCCCAAAATAACATCACAAACTTCGAGAGGAGCAACATCACACAATATCTCATCTTTGAAGGGCTTGATGTCGTACGACAGTCGACACTGTTGGCTGACGTGGAGATCACTTCCTTGGCAAATCCATCCAATGGTGTATGGTTGTGGGTGCAACGTTGTCAACATGGCTAGCTACTTGACGACCTCTATTAAGATGAGGTTCTTCTGGCTAAAGATATCAATGATGAAATGCAGTGGGGTTCCTTTTACCCACATCTATGAATGGAAGAGTTTTTCTCCTTCTTCTTTCTCGTCTAGTTCACCAGGCTTGAGCTTGGTGGTATAAACAATGGCACTTGGTTCTGCATCAATGATCTGTCTTCCCCTATCTGGTTCTAGCTCAGAATCTAAACCTGCATCTGATTCAAAGGATTTCACTTCAACCACTAGTGACTGCTTTGAGAGACGGTCAACAGTGTTATGCCAAGGGCTCTTATGGAAGTTGCACCACTTCCCAGTATCTTTCTTTGTATTTTTAGTGTCCTTATTTGATTGCAGCTTGGAATGGTTGCCTTGATACTATCCATATTAGATATGTCATTTGTTTTGTGGGTTGGGGCCGCCCTTTCCTGGTTTTTGTTGTGAGGGGTTCCCAGGCCCAATTTTTTGCATCTTTTGTTTGAGTTTCTTCTCGATTTTGATGGCATATCGGTAGGCTGCACCCAAGGATAAGATGTCCAGAAATTCCATTTTGGTCTGGATGTATATATGAAAAGCGCCATGATACTTGAGCACCATATGTCGGTATGAATATTTGATACCCATCTTGGTGTGCAACGTATGAAAGACATTTGTGAAATCTATCACTACTTGGTCTCTTTCTTGCCATAATGTGGTCCATTTGATATACAAGTCATCATAACTTCCGACAAGGTAGTATTGTTCCTTAATAGCATCCCTGAAGGATTCCCAAGTGGTCGTGACTATAAATAATGAGGGTTCCTCTCTTTTCTTTTCCTCACAGAATGTTTCTCACCAATCTTTGACATGGGGAATGACTTTGAGGAGCACAAAAGTAATATTTTCTCTATTCGAAAAGTTATGGATAGAAAAATACCCTTCTAGTAGATTCAACCACTTTTCAATAGCATCTACGTCTATATGACCTTAAAATATAGGAATATCTAAGTTTATTTGTACCTTGAAGGAGGCGATGCCTCCACTTGAAGAAGATGTGTCACCTATTGGTATCCGTCGAAGGATTTGCACAAAACTGTCCATCATCTCGTTCCTTTGTTGCATGAGGGATTCATCAATCAACAGTTTGAAAGGATCTCATGTCTCGTCATATTTATTTTCTCTTGTCATGAGAGATTTCTTGGGAGTGTGATAGATTTTTTCCTCAAGAGAAACAAGATCGAGACCAAACTCTTTGTACTTTGACCTCATTGGGGACATGCATTAAGACGACAAGGAGCAGACCGCTCTAATACCAATGATCTGGATTTTATGAGCAGAACAAAATGACTGCAGATTATTAACAGGTGATTAACACAAAATAACAAAGATATAGTAAAACTGGATTTGTATTCAATAAGGAAATAATATGAAACCATAAAATGCAGCAGAAACAAGCTTCCTAGAATGGTGGTGACTTATCTCTGAGAAGAGATGTGACAGTTGTGCTCATTCACAAAAAGATGATTAAAATGATGATCTAAATGCATTTTTACAATAAATAGGATTTTCAATAACCCTATACATCCAAAATCCTAACCATAGGAGATGAAGCGCCAAATGTCATGTGGGACCCATCTTGGTAAGTTACTACATCAACTTCCCGCGGTCGTAACTTTTGCATACGATCTCTGTTTTAGGCGTATAATATCCTATTGGAAAGGTATCATCAAGGAGATTCATTTCCGGGGATCAATCATGACTTAGACTATAATTAAGAAGCTTCATCCCAAAAAACCTTCATTTAGGTGCTCGAAATGGCCCCTGAAGTAAAAGCTACTAAAAATAGTAAATTGTCATAATTGCCAGAAAAATGTTTTGAGCCAGTTGAAAAAGGTGGGTGGCCATCGATATCCACCTCCATAAATAATACCTTGGTACCAAATTGGTAATATATCTAATTTTAATGCATTTTTCTTGGGTCTAACTTTAAGATAAACGTGCTCCCCTATATGTTAAATTTTTCATGCGTTCTTTTCAAATCTATAAAGTTTTTTTGTCTGTCCTGTGCAATTTTCAAGATTTTTTTATTTTTTTTGTAGAATTGTTTCCATTTCTTTTAACACATCTCGACCCAATATAATCATTTGAACTTTATTTTCCCAACTAACATGTGTTCGAAATTTACTTCCGTACATCACCTCAAAGCGACTCATCTTTAAGGATGCCTGATGACCATTATTGTATGAAAATAGTACATCACATACATACGTGACATATCTTCTCAGATTTAGTTACTCCTTCTATTATGACCATCAGTTTCAGGATGTTACACGGTACTAAAGTTCAACTGAGTATCCAAACCACTAATCAAAGCCTTCCATAAATTCAAGGTGAATTTTATGTCCCTATTTGAAGTTATAGTCTTTGGTAAACCATGCATCCTAAATATTTCTTTCATGAAGATTTATGCAATGTTTATTTCCTAATGAGTTGATTTCATTGGAAGGAAGTGTACAACTTTAGCAAGTTTGTCCAGTATTATGATAACAAAATCATTGTGTTTCCTATTTTTAGGCAGCAATGTGATAAAATCCATGTTGATTGTTCCCCATTTCCACTCAGGAATGGATATCGGTTGCAATAATCTGACTGGATGATAGTGTTTAGCTTTAACTTGTTGGCACTCAAGACACCTAGAAAGGTATTCAACCACTTTATTTTTCATTTGTAACATCCTTCTCTACTAAGCACAATTTTATTAACTTATTCTTTGAGGACACATGTGTGCAAGTGATCTGGTTATGGTACATTGTGATTTCGTTTTGATTATGGATTATACATGATGATGATGATGTATTGTGACTTATTTTTATTTGATGTATATGTATTGGAAGATGATATTGACGATATTTTCTAAGTGTGTAGGACACATGACATGTTATATATATTGATGGCATCAATCGACTTCCTTGGACTCTCGATTGAGTCAAGGAGTAAATTTCATTTTGATTGATTATATAAATTTACGTACTTGTGACATATGATTGATTACAATATCATTTATGTATATGTATTATTCACACAGGTTTTATTAGTTGATGTAGGCATGACGATGATTACTAATCCGAATCACATAATAATTAGAGGGGCCATGCACATAAACCAAACATTGAGGGATAGGTGTGGAAGTGTCCCTCTCACAACGTTCTAGCACTCGTACCATGATATGAACTATAAGTTAATGATTACCTAGTTCCAGAGGTCCACAATGTCATGAGGGTAGATTGAGATAGTCTCTCATGAATATTCTATGTGGCATGCAATAAGGGGGAGTTCTTACTCCTTAAAATACCTTAGTCTCTCACAAGGTCGACCAAGTGAAGTTTTGACTTCAAGGATCGAAAAAACTTCCAAAACCAGTCAAAGGTGAGTTGCACTCTTGTATCATGGAGGTGCGTCTTCAAGGGAACTTCGTGTAATTAAAAAACTTGAGTCAATAAATCTAGGTGGCCTAGAAAACATTTAAATGATCAGATCATGTTGGATTAAAATAATTAATTAAACAATGAATTTATTAATTATAAATCCCAATAAATGTCTAAGAATAAGTCTAAAACTAAGTCTAATTCTAAATTTAATTAAGGGACTAAATTAATTATGACATAAGTTGAAATATTGGAGAATAATCAAACTCTAGGAAAAAGGGGAATAGAATCTAAAGATTGGATAAATTGCACATGTGTGCATGAAAATAATAAAAAGGATTTTTTGAAATAGAAAGAAATAAAATATGAGAGAATTGTTGGATTACTGAGAGGGGGAGTGAATTAGTAATAGAGCAATTTAATCCCTTTTAACCATATAATACAAGTGTTATATCAATGAAGCATTATTATCCAATAACTGCAGAGTAAATAAGCAATGAATAAATGAACAATCATACACATACACAGTACACCAGTGTTTTACATGGAAACCCAAATCGAGAGAAAACCACAGAATATTTTTTCTTATATGTCTTGAAGAATTACATTCATTAGAAGCACCAACTTCCTTTGTTTTCCAGCTGCAACTGGAAGGAGGCTCCAACCCCCTAGTTTCTCAGGCTACAACCTAAGGGAAGCTTCAAATCCCCAATTCTCTGGCTAAAACCAGAAGGAGGCTAAAACTCCCTATGTTCTCCGACTACAACAGGAAGGTGGGTACAACCACCTGTCATTGCCCCATCTTGCCACCCTGAAGTAGAAGTAGAATGATGGAACCACTGTCACACTATCACTGTGAGATATGCCGTTGTAAACCTGTAACAATAAATCTGAACCATGTATCAACCATGCATCAACCCATACCTCAACTTGTAATCAACCTGTACCATAAACAAGTGCATCAACCATGCACCAACCTGTACCTCAACCTGTACCAATAAATATGAACCATGCATCAACCTGTAATCAACCTATACTATAAACAAGTGCATCAACCATGCACCAACCTATAATCAACCTGTACCATAAACAAGTGCATCAACCATGCACCAACCTGTAATGAACCTATACCATAAACAAGTTCATCAACCATGCACCAACCTGTAATCAACCTGTACCATAAACAAGTGCATCAACCATGCACCAACTTGTAATCAATTTGTACCATAAACAAGTGCATCAACCATTCACCAACCTATAATTAACCTGTACCATAAACAAGTGCATCAACCACTCATCAACTATGACTCATCAATATACACCAACATCATCAACTATACACCTCATGTATGTGCCAACTCATCAACTACTTGTCTCAACCATGTACTCAACATGTACCTCAACAAAGGCCCTCATCAATTTCATCATCCAAATCTGATTTGTAGCTCTATAATAGACCTGGTGTATATGATCACATTCCTACAAACCTTCCTTAACTTTAACAACAAGAGATTAGCTTTTTCATCAAACTTTTCTTTAGTCTCACAAGACTAGTTTTGGATTGGTCAACAACCCTAAATTGAAGTAATCATAACTTTGAACCTGCAATGTATAAAGATCTGAAACTGATACACAACGTTTTTCATTGTTCTTTCTACAATTACTCCAAGTGTCACTACTTGGAACCTCTCATAAAAGGAGTTATAGAAAAAATGGCATACCTTGTTGAATTCTGACTTATTCTAGAGAGCAACATTGTAGAGCATTCCCCACACAAAATGTTTGATGAAATGATATGAAATTGTTACAAAACATACTACATATTTTACCCTAACCAAAACATTTGGTCTCACTGAATTTGGATCTATTATGAATCATCTATGATGTTTGTACCCAAAACACCTGATTTTGACTAGTTTCAGGACTGGCCAAAAACCCTATTTTCCATGGAGTATAACTCCAAAAATACAACGACTCACAAGTGGATTTTTTTACCACATATACTTGAATATGTTTTCTCATTTTCATAGCAATTTCAGGATCTGAATCATTATAGAAAAAAAGTTATAGATAAAATGGTGATATGACTTGTAAATAACATACCTTAGAAAGCACCATCAAAAGAATTTATCCTTCCTTGCATTTCGGCCTTCTTTTCTTCACTTTCATCAGAATTTCAGTTTAGATATCATTTTTTTACCTCAGACACCTATATATATTCAGTATGCTCAAGTGTGTTCAAATGAGAGAACCTTGTCTCTTATTTATACTCTCCAAATAGCTTCCTTAAAAACATCTTCTAGGTCACTTGGCCCACTTTCCTTATTTTAGGGTTGGGTCCACTTCTAATTTCTCCATTAAATTTATTATTGAAATAATTTATTTTGTATTCACTTTG
>JASDQU010109600.1:21805-68331 GCA_032191745.1 Picea mariana | reverse complement strand
GGGCGATCTTTAATATAGTGAGCAGTATCTACAATGAAGTTTTATATTTATTCAAGACGGAGAATAATAAAATTCTTAGTTAGAGTGTTTTTACAAGGTTAAATAAACACTCATTCGAGTTAGAATACGCTTGGCATTGTTGAGGTCATACTGTGGAGATAAGGGACGGGCACACAATTCTTTTCTGTGGTCTTAGAGTATAGAACTCACTGAAATAAGTCTTATAACTTTGAAAAAAAAATTAAGGGGCTTAAGGACTAGTTAAATAGAGTTAGATCCTGGAATCCTTGATTTGCACGTTATGAGTATTTACAGGTCCTTTTCATTATTTACTCTAGTTAAATGGATGAGTCGGTCGGTTGCACTAGAGCACTAGATCACTTAGATCGCTACTACCAGGATGCGTCTCTAACCCATTTTCTTATTCCTTAGTCTTCAATTCCAAGCGTACCATTCCACTGATGAATGTAGACGGATTAATTGTAAAGTAGTTAGTTTAATAATCGTATTGCCTGTTTATTCTGTCTCGCCAAATTTAAGTGGATAGGCGACGTGTAACTAATTGTCATATCGCACCATGTATGGTCAACGCTTGGGAATAATCTTAAGTAGATCCATGTCTCGTAAACCTACTGAAGAAAGATGACTGGCCAATGTTACATTAATCATCTAGTTGATAGTAGCATTTGAGCTTGAGGTCAACTGTGTGATTAACTTTTTGTTTATCCATATCCTCCTTAGATTTAGCGATCGGGTGGTTGAGTGTCTCACTCCCCAACTTTCACAATTAATAACTTGAGTGTCTCARTCACCATCTTTTAGGCTAGAGGAGCTCCTTGAACTCAACTTGGACGTAATTGTAGTAGCAATTACTCAACTKAAGCTTAACCCAATTTTGGATACCTTATGTATGCAAGAGTTAAGCGGTAATTTTATTTTGCACTTTTACACAACCATAAAAGTGTTGGAGCGACATTTCTACTAGCCGAAACATCGATAGGATGTGAGCAAGTATATATGGTCATGCACTGCTTGCGCTATTGMAAAACCAACCACTAAGAAATAAGGTYTCTACACTCATTTTCCTACTCTTGACAAGCCCTAGGAATCCATCTCAATGGGCTACATGTCGGGCCTTCCATACACCAAGCAGAGAAATGAATGTGAATTTGTGGTTGTTGATCACTTTTCCAAAATGACAATTTTGGCCGCCTGTAAGAAGAGCGTCACAATAGAGGCCACTGCCAAGCTCTTCTTTGAACGAGTGTGAGGACCCTTTGGGATCCCACAAACCATTGTCTCATATCAGGAGAGTTGGTTCCTCAGCATATTTTGTCGAAGCCTCTTATCACTACTAGACATCAAGCTCACCATGTCCACTACCTTCCATCTCCAAACGGATGGCCAAACCGAGGTCGTTAACCTATTGATCGTGCAAATCATGTGAATATACAATTCCAAGCACCCCCGCACCTAGGAGGAGATTCTTCCCTATGTTCAACACATCTACAACATAGTCATACATAACTCAACCGATCACAACCCCTTTCAGGTGGGGTTGGGATTTCAACCACTGGGTCCCATGGATGTTTCACTACCCCTTGAGGCCACCAAGGAATACACGTTTCATGCTCCAACGGAAGATAACAAATCCACCTGGTTCATTGATATGATCAAGCACATGCGTCAAGGGGTTCAGGATATTTTACAGAAATCCAATGCCAAGTATAAAAAACACCATGATCAACATTGGGTGCACACTCGTTTCAGGTGGGAGATAAAGTTTGGTTTCACTTGTAGAAATAACGCCTTACGGGGCCTCATTGAACGCTTCAACCACTCTATTATGGATCTTACACGATCAACATGGTTGTGGGTGACAATGCTTTTGAGATCAACCTTCCCCCCTTCCTTGTCTTACACCCAGCGTTCAATGTGGACCTCCTTTGACCTCATTTTCCACCATTATTAGACACCTCGAAGATAACAGAACAATTAACACCAATAGAACTCAACCCTAACTGCATGGAACAGACATCCACTGATCATATCATGTACACATAGGTCAAGGGAACTTGCTAGCACAAGATCCAACTTTATCGGGTTGTCAAAGGAGGGCAGCTCCTCCATTAAGGAAAGTGGCTCACTCGGGGCCAAATTCAACAGAAATTTTCTCATTTGATCGGGGAGCTCAATGCAATGGATAAAATTTCTTCTTAAGGAGGGAGGATTGATCGAGGAGGATCTTCTTGGCCACTTTCCTTGTCTAACTGGCTCAAAACAATTTTTTAGCAACTTACTATTTTTAGCAGTTTTTCGGCTCCCAAACTTTTCAGGCCATTTTGAGGACCTAAACAATATTTTTTCATGGTAGGGAAGTTCAATGAAAGTTATAGGGTCTTATTTATCCCCCTAAATTAAGCTCCTCATCAATACCTTTCCAATGAGCTATCGTGTACCCTAAATGGAGATTGTATGCAAACATTATGACCATGCGAAGTTGATGTACTAACCTACCCCAACATGGCCCACATGACCTTTGGAGCTTCATTTCCTAGGGTTGGGTTTTTGGATGTATAGGGTTTTTGCTTTCATATTTATTGTAAAAATTCCTTGAGAGCCTCATCATACTCATCTTCTTGTGAATGAGCTTAGCCATCACGATTCACATCTCTTCTCAGAGATAAAATTCCACCATTCTAGAAAGTTTGTTTTAAGTCCGCATTTTACATTTTTCAACATATTTCTTATTTAATAAGTGTTATTGTATCTCTATGTGTTAATATTATAAATCTATGGTTTCATTTCGTTACGCTCATAAATCTCGATGAGTCCTATAGAAATATCTTATGGTTTATCATTGTTTATTTCTACATACATCTATGGTCCTCTTTGGGGGTTGATCTTTCAGCCATGTTGATTTGTGATTTGTTGTTGATTCTGATATGTACAAAACACATTCATGTCTTGTAACGACTATTTTCAAGAATTTTTTTGTTTTAACTTCCATTGTCAAGAATTCATTTATTCATTTTTATACTTATAATGGGCATATATATATATATATATATATATATATATATATAATTTTTTAATATCTTTAATTAATTGTCATGTTGTTGCCATGATATGATATGTTCTCAATTCGACATGCCAATTCTACCCCATACCAATATTAAATGAATGTTATTTTTTTTTTGTAAGTAAGGGATTTTATATATAAAAGGCCTTCAAAAAACAAGTCCAGAGGTACAGAAACTTGAAAACAACCGTGTTGTAGTTACCGAACTGCCCCAAGAGAGGGGAAACTAGTTCAGCCAACTGGGTAAGTCTAGCAGTTTACAGTCTGACAGTCTTATATAAACGGGACTAATCTAACTTGGCTACAACTATGAAAATAAACTAGTAAAAAGCACAAATCTCGGGTGGGGTCAGACACTTGGCAAATAACCTGGCTAGGTGGCTTGATAGGCCGCGTCCCATGGTTCCTCTTCGATGGGCGTCCCTTTGCCTTCCTGTTGCATATCAGCATCCAAGTTGCCCCCTTCTAAGTTGGCAGCTGGCAGGGTATCTCTAGGTGAACTGTGCGCATGGATGCCCATAGCTGTCGCAACCTCTGTGTCCCTGTGCGTGACCTGCACCACGACGTCCCCTTTTGGCTGTTGCACTTGTTCATTCCTATCGATGCCCTTTGCATGGGGCATCTCTGTTGATGTTGCGGCTTCTGGAGTGTAGTGGAAAGCTTCCTGGAAGGTGGACAGGATCTGAAGGAGGGTCGAAGTCTTCCCATCCAAAAGCTGCAGTCGGAATTGGAGGTCCTCCAATCCCTGTCGGAGCTCAAAGACCATCCCATAGAGGATGCTCGAACTATCTTTCAGCTGCGAGTCAGGGATGAAGTTGGTAGATGAGTACGTACTGTTCCGGGTAGTTCGAAGAAAGGGTGGCACCCCCAAGGGTGGCCGGGAGGAGCAAGTTGCCGATGCAAAAGAAGGCCCGCTGGCTAGGGAATTCGATGGAGCTGCAGGAAATTGCGAAAGAGATCCCGATGAGCTATCAGTGATGACCAGACATTCGAACTAGGAGGGAGGCAGGGTGGAGAAGGCGAGAGGTTCCAACTCGGGCTGCGGAGGGGTAAACCAGGGGGAGAAACAGAAACACGGGGCCGAGGAGGATGCCATGGGGATCCTATTCTTGGCCTCCCTCTTTGGCATGACATACTGAGCTCAGAGGAAAGGCAGAACTGAACCGAATGCCCCGGATGGACGTGGAGAGCCTGGAGAAGGTCGAAGGCTACAAGCACCATGAAAAACCATGAAAAACCAGAGTAAGCTAGGCCTGGGTAGCGGAGGGATGAGAAGGTCAGATCGCAAGCGAGGAATGAAGTCATTTGCAGACAAAGAAGCCATGGTATAGTCGATAATCGGAGTTGGGCACACTAGCGTTAATGGTGCAGCAGCGATGTAAAATCAAATAAATGAAAGGTCTAGGCGAGGGGATTTGGCACGAGCCCGTCCCTCGCTGGCCTGACCTTTCCTCCTCCTCTCGCCAAGTGGCCCGCACTAACACCCCATCCGGGGATATTAAATGAATGTTATACTCTTCACATATATTTCAAATTACCTATCAATTTTTATTAATTTTTTTTTTTATGTTATCATTCTTAAACTATTACAATTTTACTCATCCAAACACACAAAACGATTTTAATCTCGTACGAACAAGCTATGACTCTAAAGGTTTCGACAACTCTAGTATTATATATAGTATTATATATAGGTAATCTTTCATTTTATCATTTATTGAAGCTTCTAAAGTATTATACTATGTTGAACTTTATAAGCTTTTAAACTATCCATGAGTAAAACATATAGGATCGTGGATTATAGCTCTTAACCCGTACCCATAAGTTATAATACATAATTTGTTGATAGAGAATATATTTTATAACATAATACATGTCTACGGTGGTATAAGTGGAGTGAATCCACAATTCTTCCTTTGATAACGTTAAACTTCACTTTCCGCTCAGCCTTGGGGCATTCACGCATATCGTAACAAGGGTTGTTTTGTTTACTATGGCAACCTGGAAGAAGATTTATACACATCACGTCATATTAATTTTCTTGAATAAAACACAGACTTAACCAGTTTCTAACCGTGATTGCTAACGGATTTAGGTTAATCGAAATCCAAGTGGAAAAACCCGTATAGGCCACACCTTGGCACCATCATTTTTTCTTCCTGTCTTACTCTGTCAGTAGGCCAAGCCTTAACTGTGGTGTAGTAAACAAGTCTATCACATAATCAGTGACTCAATTCACTTGAATGGAGAGCATTTGACCATATACTCTTCTCTATCCAACACAGGATTTCGTAGTTTTTCTTTTGAGTTTGCAGGGCAGACTTCAACCCGAACCAATTGAATGTCGAGCCTTACAAGCGATAGCTTACTCCACTGCTATCAAAGATTTGATAGTTTAACACTTATATTTAGTTTGTAGCTTTTGTATTCATCTAACTCGAGGTTATTCTTGCTTTTGTGGTTTGTATACAGAGGTACGCTGAGTTGGAGTTAATGTCTTTCCCAAGCACTATGCTCGTTATGTAATCGAGCACTCAGGTAAAGGGGGAAGTTATGTTTTTATTCTTGAATCTTTCAGAGTCTTCAAAACGTTTATAACAATTTTTTGTTAGAGATTATATGCAGGGTCTATTGAAACCCTTGGTGTGAATTCAGGTTTAATGGCCATGCAATATCTAGGTATCGTGGCTTGTATTCCATAGAATACCCATTTTTATTCTTCATAGGTTCAGCATTGTCTATAAGAAAACGATGCTCATACCATAACATTGAGTCTAGATTATCTCCTCTGTATTTCATAGGTTGGGTATTATTGTATTATTTCATAGCAAAATATTGACGAACCCATCGCTTGAACCTCTAACGAAATAGTTAGGTTATAATTTATTTATTTTTTGTTATTTTTATAAACTCGTTAAACTCCAGCGTATGGGGTTTAATTGTTTGATCTCTCCTGTAAACTCTTTTAATTTTAATATATTAGAGATATACCCTTATCATTTTACCATTGATGGTTCAACAATTTCATGTTTATGTGAAGGGTTCGCAATATTTTATTATTTTGCTTAGGTAGATGGCTTCTCATAGATTTATTTTTAAATGTTTCTCGAAACGATATTCTATTTATAACACCTGTAAATTTTATTTTAGTTTGGGTTTAAATGCATCATTCTTTTTACTTGAAATGATGTACTTTGTATATTGTACATACAAATACCCTCTTGAGTGATCTGGTTCTAAGTTATTAATCCCTGCTCCAGGACTATTGTAAACGGATTTTTGTTTTTCAAAAGCTTTACAGGCAAACCAAGGTTTATAAGCCTAAGTTTTAGGCTTCAATGTCATCGAACACTTTTTCCTAGTCTATCTAATACTTCACTTATTTCTAACCACTTAGAAGATTTGAGGCCGTACTTGACCCTATATCTAGAAAATATAAATATATATAAGGCACAATTTAGATAAGATGTCTTGGCTTCAAACTTAGTAAATAGTTAATATATTTTGACAGAGTTAAGGTGAGGTAAGTTAATGATAGATTTGATTTTGTTTGTGCACGATTATCTTTGTTTATGGTATAGCATTTTGTTAAGTGGAGGCCATGCAAAATTCATGTCCAAGCGAGACTCCCAATCCCATGCAAAATTCGTGTGGAGTAGCTGACCTCCCAGTGCCATGCAAAATTTACCCATCGATTAAGACTATGTCAACAAGAATATGTAGAGGCCTCGATTCCATTGATTGGCCTCGATTCCATTGATTCCTCTATCAGTTTGAGTTTGATTCAATGGATATGTTATGGGCTTGCTTTTTCCAAGCACGAACGTGGTTCCACCTGCAATCACTAGTCAAAGGTTTTCACTCACATATTGTTACTGCAAACGAAAATGAAAAAAAATGCTAAATCGTTTTCAACTGCAGCTTCTGAATGAACAAGATTCCGGATCGAGGTTTTCTGAACTGTTTTCGTTGTTTTTTGTATTGACGTTAAGCAGGTAAAAGGTTCAGTTGGTGAATCCGTGAATCTTTATTCCTTTTGTGAATATATTCTCGAAATCAAATACTATTCTTCCTTTCAGATTTAGGAGAAACAAACTAACGCAAATTTAATTTTAAATTTTAGATTTAGGAGTCCTTACTTTTTTCGCCGCCTTCCAATCTACGATCGACCTTGTTGCAGTTTAATTACTCGAAGAGTCTCAGGTCTTTTATGCAAACTACGGGCGAGGACAACAGCCTCTAGAATGGCAAAGATACTTTTGGAGTTGAAATACTTGATGGAATCATTGTTTCATTTGCAATCTGGTAGGCTTTCCTTCTCAATCTCGTAAGCCCAACCTTATTTCTTGAATTCAAATTATTGAAGTTATTCGTGCATCAAACACCAAAGTGATAATTATTTCTTAGTTCGTCTAAACATGTTGTGTTGGAATACGTAATTTCTACCGCCATTAAAGTAGAACATTCTACTCAACCACCAAATTTCTAGAGAGTTTCACCGACGGTGACAGCACGTTCCAGATATTTCTGCTGCTGCGAGAACTCTCCAGATTGTCTAGAGTCTTCTAAAGCCTCTATAAAAACGAGGTAGATGTATCTGGTTTAATCAATCGAGTAATACACTTATCTATTTGTTCTTTATTATTTGTCTGTGTGATTTTTCTGCTTCTGCCCTTCAGTTTGGTATCAGAGCACAGGACTGGGCTCACTCCCTCACCGGAGGGCCCAGGATCCTGAGAGGAGTCGCCCAGCCGTGGAGAGAAGAGTTGGAGAGCACCTGAAGTCTATCCGCAAGGAAACGCTGCAAAGAAGCCCCCGTTTTTGTTCTAAGTGAGAGTTAGACACTGTGCCTAGTTGGAGATTCGTGAACCAGTTGTTGTGAAAGTTGTTGAGGAAGCTGCAGCTTCCAGGAGAGACATAAGGGCGGTGGTAGCAGTGAAAGGTTTTTTTTCAGAATCTGCATTCGCAAAGGAGTCGCTGCCAGGAAGAAAGGCGCGGAGTAGTGGCTGAGAGAGCTTCTGCAGAAAGTCCGTGAGAAGGACAAGCTCATTTCTGATTAGTTGGAAGGGGCCGGACCTTTGTTTAGTGGAGTAGCATTACCCTTCAAGGAATCGTGCTTCATCCCTGCAACTGTGGCGACATTTTGTGTTGTAATCCGATCCGGAATGGAATGAGGGTCTAAGGAAATAAGCGCAGCGGATGTCTGAAGTGGACGGATCGAATCTCGAAGTTTCCTGATGCTCAAAAGAGCTTGTGGATCTAAGCGGGATGCACTCCCAGAAGCCGCCTTCGAGATGGAAGTTGTGTTCTGTAAGGCATATGGGGACTGAGTTGTGCAAGGGGGAAATCTCAAGCTTTCATTAGTGCAGCGGTAAGCAATGTTACTTGGAGAAATTTAATTATTCTAAAAGTGATTTTTAAAGAGGAAATCGCTCTCATAAAAGTATGCGCTTAATAAAAGAGGCAAGTTAATCTTACTTTTTAAATGTTACATGCATGAAATGCCATATGGAAAGCTTAGTCATGGAAGAGTTTGTGAGAATAAGAACGGAGAATAGTGAAATCAAAGTCACTTTAATGGAAATTACAAGGTTCTTGGAAAAGACAAATAGCATGAGTGAAGTGTTTGTTTAAAGAGATATGAAGCCGTGTTGTTGTGTGTTGTTGTGTTAAAAATGGTCATGTGGGTTTAGTCTTTGAAATTGAGTTAAGTTCAAGAAGAAAGAAGGTTAAGATCAAGTGTATGAGTCATGTTTGATTTCAAATTGGAGTTGGATAAGATTTGGCATCTGTTGTGATAATAAGCTATGGGCCTATTGGGCATATTGAATGAGTTCATATGTAATAGGCTTGTAATTTGTTGGGCATTTAGTAAAGAATGTGAAATTTTTGTACTTGAGATGAAATGATGCATATATGATGTAAGGGGTGCATGATCGGTAGTACCCGACACCCTAGATGCTTTTGAGTTGTAAAGCTTAGCCATAGGCATAGGCAAGCTATATTTCCCAAGAAGTTATTGGTCCAAAGTTGTAAAGCTTAGCCATAGGCAAGGCAATCTATATTCCCCAAGTGTTCAGCAAGCCCTGTTGAGACAGGCCTACATGGATTAGAGTGATCATGTAGAGTGTATCCCTCTTAGGCATAAAGAGTGGATGTGGCATCAAGCTGTGGAATTAACCACTAGATAGGTACAAGGGTGGTAAGGTGTACTTGTATCTAAGTTTGATGGTGATTGGAGAAGTTAGATCTTTGATTAAGGGGAAGACTTGTGAGATTAAGTAATCTCAGAGTTGGAACCAAGTTATGACTAAAAAAGTCTAATGTATTGATGAACCATGTATCTGAAAAGGATACCTAGAGCACTGGCGAGTACAGCGGATGGTACCCATGTATCTCGGTAGATGGATCTCTTTTTATATGGACATCAATGACCAAGTTGTTTGCAGGTACAAAAGAAGAAGCAAAAATGATGAAACTCAAGTGAGCACGTGTTATAAAGTAGCACATTGAAGGAAGCCCAACTATATGAAGATACAACCATATGAAGATATGAATTGAAGATAATGACATGACTCAGATAAAGACCTAACCAAGACATGTATTTGCTAAGGAGAAGCATTGAGCATTGATGTAAGATGTAATTGGTAGTAGAAATTAAGGGGGAGTGTTGGAATACGTAATTTCTACCGCCATTAAAGTAGAACATTCTACTCAACTACCAAATTTCTAGAGAGTTTCACCGACGGTGACAGCACGTTCCAGATATTTCTGCTGCTGCGAGAACTCTCCAGATTGTCTAGAGTCTTCTAAAGCCTCTATAAAAACGAGGTAGATGTATCTGGTTTAATCAATCGAGTAATACACTTATCTATTTGTTCTTTACTATTTGTCTGTGTGATTTTTCTGCTTTTGCCCTTCATGTTGTAATATTTTGAATATAGACATCGATGCAAGTACCATATTCTGAATGTAGACACCCATGCAAATAGAATAACCCATGCAAATACCATTAAATTGTAGTTACATGCGTAGCTCTGTGTATTTTTAAATGTTTCAGATCTAGTTTCAATCAATCAAAAAATACAGTACTGCATACCAACATGGACCATATTTTCTGTCTAGGATTGGGGGGCACGGAGAATGAGGGCCGCTATGATGATTCTCCAAGCAAAATAAGGACGACTCTAAGGGAAAGCAGCACTAGAAGGAAGGTTCCTTGAAGGCTTGTCATGACCAGCTCTCTTCTGTTGGTTTTTCATCTTCAAAACATAGCTGGTCACTCACCTGCTTTAGGAAGGAATGGGCGGGTGGGACTCACGAGCTTACTAACTTGCCTGGAAACGACTGGTCCAAGAACCCCCGGCTTCCTGCTTGCTGGTGGTTTAAAAAATGCTAGATTAAATAAATAGTAAAAAAAACTAGCTATGGAATTGTATTCATTAAGTCAGAATAATATTTCTTATATTTTGAATTCCTATGTACCTTCTGTATAGAAAATATATTATTTTTCCAATAGAAATAGATCTTGAACATGAAATCTTATATCTGTGCATGTTTCAAATTCCAAAAAGAAAATGTTTGGATCATTTATACTAGCACAGCCACAATTAATTAATTTCTAAACCCAGCATAAATCCTAGTTAAGTTTGTAAATGAAATAAGCTATGGGACTTCATTGTGGCTATGCTAGTATAACCTTAACCCTATTCCAGCCAATCTATTGATAATTAGGTTTGCAAAAATATCAAATAGCTTGCCAATATAGCTACTTCTTATGGTAGATATGGTAAAAGTGACTGAAATGTAAAAATTAATAGTGAAGTAAATTTCTAATCTTAAATAAGTTTGTTAATCACTTGAATTCATGATTACACAGTAAAAATAAAATAAAAAATTAAGCTCCTCTTAATACTTATTGAAGATTTGGTTATTTAAAAGTTTTATTAATTATTCATTGGGTAACTTGTCCTGCAATACTCAATGACTGAACAAGGCCTAAGAATGGTTTAACTTCACCAATTAAAACCTATAGCCATAAGCAAGCCACAATTAATGTATACCGATTACATGCAATGTGACCTTTTGTTAAAACCATCCATTCAAATATTGTCATGGATGGTAGATTTTTAAAATTCTTATCGTTGGTAATTTTAGATAGCCTCCCCGATGATGATAATGATGTGAAGTCGTCATCATCATCGGTGGGGATGGTGAATCCTGTTAATAACTCCACCCAATTAATTTTTATTGAAAATATATATCATCACACATACAACAGAGCCTCCAACCCATGCCTTAATCGACTCTAGAAATTCATAACATTATCTAACTCAATCCACTTACTAAAAGCAAAATTTAACCAAGGACAGTAAGGACTTATTTGAAACGAAAAAGAGTGAGCTAAAACTTACAGATTGTGATAGAATGTGATCCAAAACCAGCTGGGAAGTGAGCCCCGATCCGAAAGTGAAAGAATTCATTACAGGAGGTGACGATTCTCGTCAAGCAAGCGTCGAATCATTGTCTTTGCTATGGCGATTTAATGGGGGTAAGGCCTTGGAGAGCTCCAAGGGGGCGAGGCTCCAGGCACGAGCAAGAAATTCCATGGGTTTTTTTGGAATTTCTGGAGCTGCACTTACACATGCTAATGTCTCCTCCTACTTGATGATGTTATTGTCCACAGGACTCGGGAGGAGCCTGCATGCATCTATATAAAACTGAAAACATAAAATTGTAATGGCCTTTGCTCACCACACTGTTATGGCGAGCCCACAGCAATGGCCTTCCCCACCATATGGTTAAAAATGAAACGTTCAGGTAATCCAAAGGTTAATCATTTAACGTGGCAATCATATAGTGTTATAGTGATTTTTTAATATGATTAGGTAAATGTTAAGAAGTGAACAGGTTAACTGATGCATTTAAAAATACAAGGAAGTTATGAAGAGTAAATCACAATATTGATTTGTGAGGACGACTAAGAATATGTCAGCATCTTCAATTGTTAGCCATCAGATTAGAATTTTAGATTAAAAGGTGATTAATTCTGCCCATTACCAATATGTGTACGCCTTTCAATCTAATTACATAACAATTTTCCACTAGCATATGGAATGCCTAATGAAAAAGAACATTATGAGAATCTAAAGTAGATAGAATGACTCGATAGTGTCGACTACTAAAAGATGTAAAAGTTTTATTAATTATTCATTGCATAACTTGTCCTGCAATACTCAATGACTGAACAAGTCCTAAGAATGGTTTACCTTCACCAATTAAAACCTATAGCCATAAGTAAGCCACAATTAATGTATACCAATTACATGCAATGTGACCTTTTGTTAAAACCATCCATTCAAATATTATCATGGATTGGAAATTTTTAAAATTATGATCGCTGGTACTTTCAGATAGCGTCCCCGATGATGATAATGATGGAGTCATCATCGTCGGTGGGGATGATGAATCCTGTTAACAACTCCACCCAATTAATTTTTATTGAAAATATATATCATCACACATACAACAAAGCCTCCAACCCATGCCTTAATCGACTCTAGAAATTCATAACATAATCTAACTCAATCCACATACTAAAAGCAAAATTGAACCAAGGATAGTAAGGACTTATTTGAAACGAAAAAGATTGAGCTAAAACTTACATATTGTGATAGAATGTGATCTAAAACCAGCTGGGAAGTGAGCCCCGATTCGAAAGTGAAAGAATTCATTACAGGAGGTGACGATTCCCGTGCAAGAAAGCGTCGAATCATTGTCTTTGCTATGGGGATTTAATGGGGGTAAGGCCTTGAAGAGATCCAAGGGGGCGAGGCTCCAGGCACGAGCAAGAAATTCCATGGGTTCTTTCGAAATTTCTGGAGCTACACTTACACATGCTAATGTCTCCTCCTCGTGGATGATGTTATTGTCCACCAGGACTATGGAGGAGCCTGCATGCATTCATATAAAACTGAAAACATAAAATCGTAATGGCCTTTGCCCACCACATCATTATGGGGAGCCCGCAACAATGGCCTTCCCCGCCATATGGTTATAGTCTTCCACCCTGGACGATCCAAAATGAAATGCTCAGAGAGTCAGAAAATGAAATGTTCAGGTAATCTAAAGGTTAATCATTTAACGTGGTAATCATATAGTGTTACAATATCTTCAATTGTTAGCCATCAAATTAGAATTTTAGATTAAAAGGTAATTAATTATGACATTGCCAAAAGATGTACTCCTTTCAGCATAATAATATAAAACCTGCAAAAATAATAAAAACTCAAAGTTTAACTTTAGCATACCGAAAGCATTCTTGCTAGAGGTTTTTATGATCCATAGCCTTTTGATTGTATAAAGAAACATTCTACAACATTGTTGATAAAACCTTCCCTAAGAAAAAATCAAGAGCCTTTAGGAGTTTTTCTTTTACTAAATCCATTAGTCAAAATCAAGAGTCCTTTTGGAGTTTTTCTTTTAGTAGAGTTCAAATCAGGAAGCATGGTGCTTCTACGATGGATGACAAGCACACACTCTCCTTCACTACTTCTTTACTATCTACTCCTTCACTATCTTCATAGGCTAGTACGAAATCAGTAGAAGGACCAAAAGGGGGAAAAGGCTTCACAATGTCTTTATTTTGCATGTTAATGGAGGGTCTGATGTGATTTGAAAATCATGTTAGGTGAGGAAACATTTTTATACTACTTGATGTTATAAATACAAAAATACATCAAAAGTTACTCACCCTCGTTCAAAAATACATCAAAAGTTACTCACCCTCGTTCTTGGTTGAAACTTATTCTTCAAATACTGAGCATGAGTCTAGTCAGATTCATAAGAATTCAATCTTGCCCCTGTATGCTAGATTGCCTCATGGCTAGCTCCAACCTAGCTCGGACCCTTCACTTCAACGACAATGTACATGTGAGAGAGTTGTTGTATAGAGATACCAATTAGCATAGTCACAAGTCACTCGTGGCAGCAGGTGAACGCCGAAATAACTAAGTCCTGCGCATTAAATAAACGTAGAACCCTTTGCATTAAATAACCGATGTGGTAAGAAAACGTGGGAAGAGTTTCAGGGAGGAAAATTCCACTCAGTAAATAATAGTTTGAGTAAAAATCGTGGTTGGTAAACTTTGGCTCTTTAAAAAATGAAACGTTAATCACTAAGAGGTGGCAATCAGCTAACCATCATAGTAAATTTTAAATATGATTAAGTAAAAGTAAAAAAATAAATATGTAAACGATGTCTTTATAATAGTGAGGAAGTTAGTAGTTGAAATCACAACCATTGATTTATTGGGACGACTAAGAATATTCCAACAATATTTAATCTTGTCCATACAAAACTGATTAAGTACTAAAAACATATTAAATGTGCTCATTGTCAATAAATGTACGCATTTCAACGTAATTATGCAATAAGTGGGAAGCACATATATCCAGTCTCTTCAGAGAGGGAAACACGTGGAAAGTCATTACATTAAAACTTTTTATTAGATTAGTTTTAAAATAAAACTTGAAGAGACGTCCAACTCAATACCATGTTATTTCTTCATCAGTAAAAGGGAATATCTGCCTGTTTTATACTTCTAAGTTCTCATACACAACTACATATAATTATCGATTATCGTGGACATATTCACAAACACTCTTTCTAGAAAGCACTATCTAATATTGCAAGAGAGAAGCAAGTTTCTTTACAGTATCCGTGACTGTGTGGATCCACATTTATGGTTATCTGGTAATTGTTCCTGGTTTATCTGGTAATTGTTCCTGGTTTCATATTTCAGTTCACACATTTATGCTTATCTCGTAATTGTTCCTTGTTTCATATTTCAGTTCAAACAAATAATCTGTATGATGACTAACATCAACATATAGAACTATGTTTAAATAAGTATTTCCCAAAGCGGATTTCACCGGCCATGCAAAAACAATGTGTAGATCGTCCGGCCAAATATACCACCAATCTTACTTGCTGATCGATTTGTTTATTTAAATTACAATTAACCCGTAAGAAGTTAAGCAATAGAGCATTCATTCAAACAATGGTACCTCTGTCCTAATGGCACGGACTTGCTGCTATGTAACTCGTCTTATTTCAATACAATCTAATATACGTAGATGAATATTTTATGAAATTTCAACATCTATGTTATGCGTAAACAATATTCCTTCTATATTCAATAAAGAAAGTCTTTTTCCTTGTGACATAATATTATTTGAAAATAAAAGGTAAATAAATGTGTTTTTCTTTTATTTCTTGCTGCAATATAAATAGTAAATGTCTTCCTACTCTGGTAAATACTTGAAAAACTCAAAAAATCCTACAAGCATGTCCATTATTTTCTTCCTACCAACATTTACATAATAAACATATAATATTGTGTTTTTTCTATTAAACCCCCCACCCCCATATATATTTGGTTATAATCCATACTATAACTTTAGTAGATATTCTCAGTGTAAAAATTGACATTCATTAGTAAAAGAAATATAAATAAAATAAGTGAAACATATTTGAGCTTGCTACAATATTTCACAAACAGACTTAATAGGCAACTAGTTCCTCGCAACCATAGACAAGAAAAAATAAAGTTACTTCTCTTTGTCACCCTAGAGCCTAAAGAATTATTCCATGGGGACCATTCCCAAATTTCTTGATTATTGTTCTTCACATAACCATGAAACTCATTTCTTCACAAGTACTCAACAATGTTCTTCATCATAATATACTTGTCTTTAATAGCTTTCTTAGTTCTTTTCAAGTTGGCCTCATCATTAACCCTAGAAAATCTTCTTGACCTACTTTTGTCCTAGTTTGTTCCCTCATATCTCACACCTTTGGGAGTAGGGTTCCCCTTGTCCCATGTACAATAATTCATTATAGTGGTTGTTATCCTTTTCAATCACCCATGGAATAATGATTTACTTTTTGTAATTGGATTCCTTAATGAGTTTGTCTATTTTTAATTAAATAAACTAAAAATGAAGGTTACAAAAATATTCCTCGTCAATGTTTATGATGACATAGTTCCACATAAGTATTTTCCAATAAATTTGATAGTATAAATTTTGACATAAACTAGCAAGAAATTAAATGTTTGATATGTAAACTAAGGGGAATTACAAGGAATTAGCACCAAAATCTCTAGGAGAGTTAACAAAATATATAGTTTTGCAAAGCAGTCTACAACTACCAAACAAGGGAAGCATGAGTTACTTCGGGGTTGAAAGGACAAAATGTAGGTAATGCCAAATGGTACTCAAAGATGAAGGTAGAGGAAAAATMCCCTCCCCTCATTTAGTAAAATATTCTTGGGACCAAAATTCTCTCTAAATATGTAGACGTGATCTAGAAAGGATCAGTATATAATTTTTCAKCTATCTCATTAGTTTCTTGGTTTAAAAAATASAGGAATTGACTTGCAGGAGCTATTTCAAGGGTAGGTCTATGTTTGGCTATTTGGGGTACAGAACCTTATAGAGCTATTTTAAGGAATAAAATGGAATATGTTGGGGTCAAAGCTTAGTTAACTTATCTCCCAAACCCTCTTCATTATTCTACATACCAAAATATTTTTAATGATCCAAAAATCACGTCATTCAGAATTCATGTGTGGAATTTATGTCTCATGTGGGTTGACCTACCCTATTAAACACCATGGAATTGAATGAAAGCCACATCATCTGCCATTACTCACACATGTGGGTCTATTTTCATGTGGAATTTCAAGAATATTCTAGGATCCAAAACCTTAACACTAATTGAAGTTTGTGGCATGAAAAAACCCCAACCCTAACCCTAGAAAAATATCACTCTATGTTAAATACTCATATTCTAAGAAGAGAATAGGTTCCATTATTTTTGTGTTGTTATTGTTACATAGTTAACTAGAGCATCTAGGAATATATTATTGAAGCACAATAAGGGATGCAACGAATTTTACAGTAGCCATTCACATGGAATGTTTATAGAAAGTTCCCCTTTCTTTGTACCTAAATTTCCTACCTCACGAAAAGAGATGAGAGGATAGACCTCGCCTTCATGATAAGTTTTCTTAGATAGTGGGTTTCCTAGGTCACATCTTGTGTTATTTGTGTGGATAGTGTTTCCATTTTCTTGTTCTTTAATTTTGGTTTCAATTATTTCCATAAATTTGAGAACAAAGATAGTGATAATAAATCTAAAATCTAAGGTGATAAACAACAAAATAAAATATTTTACTACAATTTAAGACGTGTTGTGATGAACTATTCTAATGTAATATCCATGGAATTTTAGAAAACAATGGTAACCCCTAAAAAATGATCCAACTCTTAGCAATGGTTGAAAAGGTTGCTTAGTGTTAAGGATATTATAAGAAAAATGGTTAAATGTTATCATTAAAGGCTTCTTATGGAATGAAGTTAGTAAATGTGACACTACAATGTGGATCATATGAATACATAAATATTTCCAAAATGGTTTGGACATATTTTTCCAAATGTTATATAGTTATGTTTAGTTGGTTAATATATTGATGGTGTGAAAACTAAAAGAATTTATTCAATTGTTCATCACACAAAATGGCCATATGGGACAAAAAAACATAAATTTTGTACATTATTTTTCCAATAAATAAGAAATAATTTATGATATTTAGAATTATTGATGTCATAATAGGCCTCCAATTATAGACTTGTCCTATTCAACAATTCATTGTCCCATTTCCTCTACATCAAGGACTAGTTTTGTTGAAAACTCTATTTCCAACCATCTACTTCTTTACTGCATCATTTTCTTAGTCCACCTTATTCTACCTCTCACTAGATGCTCCTTAAACATTGACTCCAAGTATAAGTATATGATATGCACATTTTACCTATCAACTATTTTTTAATATGATGCATTATTTTCTTAGTCCACCTTATTCTACCTCTCACTAGATGCTCCTTAAACATTAACTCCAAATATAAGTATATGATATGCACATTTTACCTATCAACTATTTTTTACTATGATACACTTAAAGAAGAAAGTGTTCCTCATTTTCTACCAACCTATTTTCACATATTACTCATAAAGTTTCCTCCCAATTCTCCTTTAGTTTTTCTCATCTACCTTTTTCATTAATATAACTATTTCAGATCATTCATATTCATGCCATTACCTTTTTTCATTCCATGGGATATTAATTTTGACGTGGTTTTGTACTTTGATCTCCTTGTTTATGTTGAAGTTATTGATGTAGTATTGTTATTTCGTGTTGATATGGTTTCTCCATTATCCTTTTTTAACATAGATTTTGAATTTATTTTAATGATATGAGAACATTTTCTCTTATACATATCATTATTCAAACTATTCCCTATACTATAAGTCCATTGTTTTATTTCTCCTTTTTAATGGATCTTAGTTAATTTTAACTAAAATCCTGAATGTGTTCATGACTATCATTTTCCCTCAATACTAAATAGCTGTTCTTTAAATAGATGGATGGATTCCCCTCCTCAATACATTTCCATCGACTATTTATTTTTATAATTTTGAGTTACAAACAGAAAATTATGGTCTTCAATTTTTTTTATAGTCGATTAATTTTATTCTATATGTGTTTGGATACACCTGTTCCCATACTTCACATTCATAAATGAGTGATTAATAGAGAGAGTGCTACATTCTCTAGTCTCAAACATCTATTTTATTGTGTTTACTTCATGGCATGATGAGTGCCTTCCACTCTTCTTGCATAATTTCTCACATGCATGCCTCACACCTTGGATTGTGACCTAATATACCAATTGTTAGGTTTCTTAGTAAACTTAAGATCTTGATTTATTAAAGTTAGTAGTGTTTCTATTTTTCACAAATTGTAATAAGATAGGTGCGATAAATTTTTTTAGAAGGAAAATGTTAAAGTTAGTAGTGTTTCTATTTTGCACAAATTGTAATAACATAGGTGCGATAAAATTTTTTAGAGAGAAAATGTTATACTTTAAAAGGGAATAATTTTCCTTAGTTAGGGAGATGAGAAAGGGAATGTAAAGGAGAGAAAAGAGACGAATAAATGAGATTGTTTCATAAAAAGAATGCTCTCATTTCAAACCTTTCTTGTTTCTCTTCTAAATGTCACGGTATTTTGGATTTTAGTTTTATTATATTCGATTTGGAATATTGTTTCCCAAGCAGGTCCAAACATTCACCCCTATAGATTTCATTTAGAATAGATATTTACCATAGAAAAGTAAGGGATTCATGTGTTGATTCATAAGATACGAATTCTCTAGTAGACCATAGAATGGAGATTCTATTTGCATGATACATACAATGTAATTTTTCTTGAACTATAAAGGGGTCTTGTATGAGTTTGTAAACATAGTAATTTTTGTTTCCTATGATATAGGTGGTCACTACATTGGTGTTTGTATTAGGGAAACTCTTAAAATGGAATAAAGATGAATCCATTTGAATAAGAAGGAGAGGTAGGATGCATATTAGCATGAAATGGAATGATGGGATGAATTGGTTAAGAGATTAGAAGTAATTGAATCAAAATTAAAAAATATGAGTATGATGATGAACAATAGAATTCGAAAATCCCAATTTGACTAGTTAATTTTATGGAAATATTTTTATAATCTATTAGAAATAAGGGGCCAAATTTAAGGCCAAGGTTTGGACTTCAAGGGAGATTTGGATCATGAGTTGTTGATAAATTGGCTACAAGAATTAGAGATTATTATGATATGGATAATATGGATAAAGAAAAAATAATTTTTTTTTGTGAAAGAGATGAACTCACATGCTACTTTATGGTGGGATGACCTTCAAAATATTATTTGGAAACAAGGTAAATATAAAATCAAATTGTGACTTAGGATGCTAAAATACATGAAAGAAAATTTTCAATATGTAGATTATTTGGAGACAAGGTAAATATAAAATCAAATTGTGACCTAGGATGCTAAAATACATGAAAGAAAATTTTCAATATGTAGATTATTTGTTTAATGTATTTAAAAATTTTAAAAAGTGCAGAAAAAATGATATATTTGTTAAGGAGTACATAAATTTATTTATGAAGTTGTAAATAACAGAACATTTTCAATAAAATAGTGAGAATCCCGCTATTAGATACATAAATTGATTATAAAACCAATTACAAGATGATAATCCCTCGGTCATGTTGTACTCATTAAATGAAGCATATACATTTTATTTGAATCTATATTCTATAGAAACATTGATGTGGGAGAGGATCCTAAAATTGAGAAGAAAAGAGAGTGCATAAGAAACTTGGAAGAGAGAGACTTCCTTTGGATCAAGGAGCAAGTGAAAAGATAAAGTATGCGAGGTTATCATATATATGGAGTATATATAAACAATTTTGTAAGTACATAAATGGTAAAAAATTACAAATTACTTGCATTCCAAAATAAAACCTTTATAAGATTTTCTAATTGAAAACGAGTGATTTTGTGCTTGTTATTTAATATTCTCTCATTTATTTTAATATTGGTATCTATGAATAAAAAGTGTTTTATGATGTTTTTCCAATGGATGCATGTTACATTTTTTTTATCACGAGGCCCTACAGATGTGATTGTGATTACAGATGTGATTGTGATTAGAAGGTAATCCATCATTTCCAATAGAACAACTATGAAGTAAAACATCATGAGTAGAAAATTCTCTTAAAACGATTGAAAGAGGACGCGGTCTATAAAATATCAACTCTGTCTCTTATAATAAGGTGTTATAAGATGTTTTGTGAAACAACTAATGAAAAATTTTGCTATCTAGGATGTCCAAGAGAAGAAGGGTGGGTGCATGATGTTTCTTCCTAAAAGCATTACATTGAATGTGAAATATGATTGTGAATTTCAAGAACACACTTGCACTATAGGAATGTGAATGAATTTCTATTTCAATTTATTTTTCTCTTTTTTAACCCACACACTCACCATGCTTACCTTCACATTTCCCACCTTGTAGATTTTAATCTATGGGAAAAGGACATTCATGTGTTCAAATATTCACTAGGGTTCAAAAACGTGATCATATTAATAATGCATGGACATTAATAAATATATAAAAATCATTTTTAAAAAAAATCATAATAAAATGTTTTTTGAAATGATTGAAAACTAAAGAAGATCAAACGCTTGGGAGATGAATGATCATGAATGATCTCAGAGTTTAACTCCTAGACTTTAATGTAAAGGAATTTAAGTAGCAGTTAGTTTTTTTTCTCGAGTAGACGAGTAGCCGGAGGCAACCCTATGAGCCCTCTAGGATAAATAAAGGTTCTCTATGCCCGAATGAGGCTATTGCAAATTAGTAGGAGATTGTTGTGATTTAGTTATTGTTGAATTTTTAGTTGTTGTTTTATCATAGTTGTAGCCATTTACATTTGAATGAATATAATAGAGGAAAATTGATCCAATGCATGGTGTTGCTACACTTTACAATTCCCTAATATTTTGTTTTCATGAATGAATGAGTTATGTTGTTCAATATATGAAATTATGATATTATTTTATAAGTTTCGATTGTTTCTCTTAGTTGTGTCCATGCAAGGTGTGCATAAAGTCCACAAGGAGTGCATTGATAGAGCCTGTTTCGACTTAGAAGCTCAAAAGAGATAGCGTGAAACTTCTATTTGCAAGGAGTGCAAAGGGACTTCTACAAGGGGTGCATAGTCATCGCAAGAAACTAAGTCTTGCATGAGAATCTGTTGCAAAGAGTACCAGAATCGGTTTTGACTCAGAAGCTCAGAAGAGATAGCGTGAACTTTCAATTTGCAAGGATTGCAAAGGGAATTTTGCAAGGCATGCACAGTCTCTCGCAAGAAGCTAAATATTGCGTAAGAATTTGATGCAACGAGTGAACATATCCAAAATTCAACTAAGTGTCTAAGTAACCCTCTAAGGACTCAAAGGGTTTGAGAGAGAAAGCTCAAGAGGGTTAGTGGGAAAAATATTCAAGGGAAACAAATTTATGAAGGTTTCATGAGTCATCGACTAAGATCCATTGAAGAGGGAGATGGATGATTCTGGATCATCGGATCCGAGCAAAGTGCATGAGATTTAAGTCTCCATAGGCACACAAAAGAGAGAATTCACCGAAGTCCTGAAGAGGCTAGGGACCATCCATCATCCAGAGCAACAGGTAGTGCAATATATACAACTTCGAAAGTTTTAGACAAGGAGAGAGTGAAATCATGGAAGAGATGAAGTAGATCCTGGTTGTTGGTTTCCAGGGGGATGTTTGTCAACAGATTTGAGTCTTTGGGGAAAGTTACTTTGGAGGATTTCAAGTGTGGAGTGTGAAAAAATACCAAAATGCTGAAGGTTGAAGTAAATCGTAGTTTTCCAATTCAGAAGAACACATGACAAAGATAGGTGAACTTCGGGTGGAACCACTCCAGGAAAAAGAGAGTTTGTAGGAGTTGAGACTACCTTAACACGAAGAGTGAAGTGAACCACAAACTTCAATATGTGAGGGACACACGTCGACAAATCGTCGTTTTCGAGTGAAAGCACTCTGGTAGAAAGCGAAGGATGAGAGTTGAAAGTCCCGAAGCCTGAAGAAATAAAGTGAACCACAGTCATCGATCTTTGAAGGACACACGTCGATAGATCGTCGTCTTCAGATGAAAGAATTCCGGGAGAAAGAGAAGATTGAGTGTTGAAACTCCCAAAGCCCGAAGAGAGAAGTGAACCACATTTGTATATCTAGGAGGGACACGCATCAAAAGATAATTAACTTTGGGTGCAAGTACTGCAGAGGAAACAAGGGTTGATATTTGAAACTCTTGAAGCCCGGAGGGTGAAATAAATTGTACTTGTTGGTTCGGAAAGAGGGCATGCATTGATAGATCATAGAGATCTGGGAGTGCGTGCAAAGGGATGAAAAGGGTCGCTGAATGAGATTTGACCAAGGTAGAGAGAGGACATACCTTAGCCATCGATCCAGAGACAACGCCCGAGATCACAAGATCGACAATCACACTTAATTGCGGGGACATAAAGTAATCAGGTTTTAAAATTCTTATAGTGGACCGCAATTGAAACTAGAGTATTTCCAAAGGGATACGTGGCAGCTGATAGTGAATTGCGGGGAGAAAATTTGTGTGGGCCCAAACCACTTCAGACCACCCTACAATCACGTGATTACATGAGGACATAGATTGAGGTCACATACGACAAAGGGCTAATGGAAGAGGAGCTATTGCCTGAAACTCGATAGTTCAGTAGAGCGAAGGAATGGGTTGTGGGTTTCATAGAACCTGCACCAAAAGAGTTAAATGTCCTCGGTTTAGTCACAAGTGAGACCATTAAGGTTTCATAGAGTCGATTTGGCTTAGAGAATTGAAGATCCTTGATCGGGAGGTCGCACAACCCCGAGGGAGAGTAGGGGGGCTGCATCAAGTGGTATCAGAGTCTGCTTTCATCTATAGATTTCTAGTGAAGGTCATAAAGGAGATACTCCGATACCATCAAGTGGTATTAGAGCCTGAAATTGTTTTCAGGTAGCGAAAAAATGATCGAAGTTGTACTATGTGTGTGAGAAACAGTCAGCACAATGACACCAAGGAGATGTAACATATTACATTGTAATATGTAATAACATATTAAATAATTCTAATATGTAATAACATATTACAATGTAATATGTTATAAAATATTACAATTACATATTAGAATGTAATATGTAATAACATATTAAATAATTGTGATATGTAATAACATATTACAATGTAATATGTGGAGCCACCTTTACCCAATCGCATTGTAGAAAGATAAATGAGAGAGCACCGTGCAAGATTAGAGGCAATGGAGGAAGTGTAGAGGAGGGAACCTACTGTTGGGGACAACATTGATGCAGATAGTGAAGAAGTTGTAGGGGAAAATGTTTCCAAGGAATGCTTGTTGAAAGCGATTGTTAAATTGGGATCTAGAGGAAATTTAGAGATCTCAATGTATGAAGGAAACTTGGATGCTGAAGAATTTTTGTATTGGGTAAGATCCATGGACAAATATTTCAACTATGAATACGTCGATGAGAAGAAAAAGGTGAGACATGTTGTCACCAGGCTAAGAATACATGCAACACTATGGTGGTATGAACTGTAGGTTGAGAGGAGAAGAAAAGGAAAACATAACATAAAGAATTGGGACAGAATGGTAGCCAATATGAAGGCTAAACTCATGCACAAAGATTATGAGATAAATCTTTTCTGAAAGTTGTAGAACCTGATGTAGAAGGGTATGACAGTGAAAGAGTACACAGAGGAGTTCTACAAGTTGAATATTAGGACTGGACAAAGAGAGAAAGATGAAGAAAAAGTTTCCAGATATATAAATGGTTTGAGGTATGAGATCATGGATGATATCAACATGATTTCAGTAAGGAAAATAGAGGATTCTTATCATATTTCACTGAAACCAATGGATAAGTTGGCCAGAAAAAAATCCAATGAGGCATAGGTAGAATCTCGAACAATGGCAAGGGAGTTTTCCATGACAAGGCAAAAAAAACCAAAGACAAGACTGAGAAACCACATAGTGACTCAGAAAGAGGAGGAAGTTCCCAAGGAAGAAAAAGTGGTGGAAGAAATTCTTCTAGAGGAAGAGGAAGAAGCAGAGGAAGAGAAGTAAGATGTTATTCCTGTGAAAATACAAGACACATGTGATGGGAATGTCCCGAGAAAAAGAAAGAAGGAGGTGAAGCTCACATTTCATAAGCTCATAAGATGAATGTTGAGGCATAAGGAGCAGAAGATGGGAGATCTATGATGCTAAGGAAGGTTCTCTTGAAGCCAAAACTAGAAGTTGAAAAACCAGTGCAGAGGAACAGTCTATTCAGGACAACTTTCAATACTAAAGACAGAGTATGAAAGGTGATAATTGACAGTGGGAGCACTGATAACTTAGTATCCATGGAGATGGTGGAGAAATTGGAGCTGGAGACAACTGCACATCCAAATCCATATAAAGTCTCATGGTTGCAAAAAGGACATCGGTTAATGGTAACTAAACAATGCCTTGCTGAATTTAAAATAGTTGGATATAGAGATGATATTATGTGTGATGTAATTCCCATGGATGTATGTCATTCTTTGTTGGGAATACCATGGAAGTTTGACATAAATGTCATTCATGATGGGAGAAAAAATACTTACACCTTGGAGAATAATGGTAGGACACATATGTTTCTTCAAATAGAGGAGAATAAATTAAAAGAGGAAGCCAACACAAGCATACTTCTCATGAGTGGGAAGGAAATCCTAGGTGAATTCAAGAAGGGACAGGAGATGCATTTTGCTGTGGTGTGGAAACCGAGAGCTGTCCTTACAAGTAATTCGATGGATGATTTTCCTGAGGCAGTTCAGGAGTTGTTGGATAATTTTGCTGACATGGTAGTGGATGAGATTCCTAACTCATTTCCACCCATTAGAAGTATCAGCCATCATATTTATTTGATACTAGAAGAAATTGTACGAAACAAAGAAACATACATATTGACACCTCAAGAGAATGAGGAGGCAAAGAACCAAGTCCGTGAATTGTTAGACAAGGGTTTGGTGAGAGAAATATTGATTCCATGTTTAGTACCAACTGTGTTGAGTCGAAAGAAGGATGGAGGATAGAAAATGTGTATAGAATCGAGAGCGATAAACAAGATCACCATTAGGTATAGATTCCATTTTCTAAGAATGGATGACTTAATGGATTGTTTAAGTGGAGAAAATTTCATTTCTAATATAGATTTGAAAAGTGGATATCACCAAATAAGGATGAGAGAAGGTGATGAGTGGAAACTAGTCTTTAAGACAAATCAAGGGTTGTATGAGTGGCTTGTTATGCCATTTGGATTAACAAATTCTCCAGGTGCTTTTATGAGGTTGATGAATGAAATACTAAAAGGTTTTATTGGAAAGTGTGTGGTTCTATATCTGGATGATATATTGGTTTTTAGAAAGACTAAAGAGGATAATTTGAGACGTTTGACATTAGTGATGAGGAGACTACAACAGGAGAAGTTGTTGATAAATCTAAAAAAGTCCTCTTTTATGAAGACATAACTCATTTAATTTGGTTTTTTGATCTCTCCAAATGAATTGAAGATGGATCCAGAGAAGTTTAAATAAATCAAAGAATGATCATCACCAAGGAGTATGTTTGAAGTGAGAAACTTACATGGATTAGCAAGTTTCTATAGTAAATTCATCAGAAATTTCAATGGAATTTCGCACCTATGATGGATGCAATGAAAAAGAGGCACAAGTATTTTAAATGGATAGAGGAAGTCGAGAGGAGATTCAATATATTGAAGGATAAGATAATAGAACGACCAATTATAGTATTGCCAAATTTCGGGAAGACATTTCAAGTGAGATGTGATGCAAGTGGAGTTGAAATTGGAGCAATCTTGAACTAGGATAATAAACGAGTTGCATATTTCAGTGAGAAGTTGAATGAGACTAAGAGAAAGTACTCCACATATGATAAAGAATTTTATGCCATAATTCAAGCTCTAAAGAAATGGAGGCACTACCTTGTTCCAAAGGAATTTGTCTTGTATACCGATAACCAAGCTTTACAATTCATAACCAAAAAAGAAAAATTGAATCAGAGACATGCAAAGTGCATTGAGTTTATGCATAATTTTACTTTTTTCATAAAACATATTTCTGGAAATGCTAACAAATTTGTTGATGCATTAAGCAAGAGATGTTTGATTCTGCAGGAGTTTCAGGTGAATACCTTAGGGTTTCAACACCTTAAGGATATGTATTGTGATGAACCATATTTTAGGGAAGCATATGAAGCATGTGAAAATATTTTGCTGAGAGATAGAATCCAGTGGACAGAGTATATGATCATGAGGGATTTTTGTTCAAGGGAAATCGGTAGTGCATACCAAAATGCTCAATGAGGGATAACCTTTTGAAGGAAAAGAATAGTGGAGGATTTCCTAGACATTTCGGTCATGATAAAAAAATTTCATAGCTGAGCAGTTCATACTATTGGCCAGGTGTGAGAACATAAGTGATAAAGTTTGTGAACATATGTAGAATATGCCAACGTGCAAAAGTAAAAAGACAAAGCATTGGATTGTATCAACCCTTTCCAATACCATAAAGGCCTTGGGATGCAATAACCATGGATTTTGTTTTGGGACTTCCAAGAACACAAAGAGGATGTGATTCCATATTTGTGGTAGTGGATAGATTTTCAAAGATGGCACACTTCATCCCATGCCAAAATACTAGTGATGCAACACATGTTGCAAATTTAATTTTCAAGGAATTTGTTCGACTTCATGGATTATCGAAAAGTATTGTCTTAGACAGATATACCAAATTCATTGGTCATTTATGGAGAACATTGTGGAAGAAGTTGGGGACATATTTGTCCTTCATCTTAGTGTATCACCCTCATATAGATGGACAAAATGAGGTGGTGAACGTAAGTTTGGGAAACTTATTGAGGAGTCTGGTTACTGAGCATCATAGTCGGTGGGATCAGATTCTACCATAAGAAGAATTTGCATACAATGAATCACCAAACAGGAGCACTGGAAAGATCCCATTCCAAATAATGTATGGAATGCAGCATAGGAGAATCGTCAGTAAGCAAATGTGGAGAGACAACTTAGAGACTTAGCGTGCCTTTGAATGATTTCAAATTCTTAACTGCTGGCATTTCCTGCAAATATTTTTTTGAAATGATCGAAAAATAAAGAATATCAAATGCTTGGGAGCTGAATGATTATGAATGATCTAGGAGATACACTCCTAGACTTTAATGTAACGAAAATTAGGTAGAAATTAGTTTTTTTTCTCGAGTAGATGAGTAGTCGGAGGGAACCCTAGAAGCCCTCTAGGATAAATAGAGGTTTTGTATGCCCAAATGAGGTTGTTGCAAATTAGTAGGAGATTCTTGTTATTTAATTGTTGTTGAATTTTTAGTTATTGTTTTATAATAGCTATATCCATTTACATTTGAATGAATATAATAGAGGGAAACTGATCCAATGCATGATGTTGCTACTATTTACAATTCCCTGTTATTTTGTTTTCATGAATGAATGAGTTATGTTGTTGATTATATGAAACTGTGATATTTTTGTATAAGTTTCAATTGTTTCTCTTCGTTGAGTCCATGCAAGGTGTGAATACAGTACGCAAGGAGTGCATTGACAGAGTCTATTTCAACTAAGAAGATCAGAAGAGATAACATGAAACTTCTATTTGCAAGGAGTGAAAAGGGATTACTGCAAGGGGTTCAGTCACCGCAAGAAACTAAGTCTTTCACGAGAATCTACTACAAAGAGTGACATAGTTGGTTTTGACTCAGAAGCTCGAAAGAGATAGTGACTGCGAACCCCCGAACCCTCAGGTCTAAGGTCCGTGCAGGATCGCTCTATGTCATCCGTTTGAGCCTAATTGACTCTTTGGTTTCCCCTCGGGAAATACCTTTCACACACAATTGTGTAGCCATAGGTCCTTATGGGTGTGCCCACGCGATCAAACACAAAGCATCAACCCAAATCTCCTGACCAAAATAGGATCATGCCCTTTGCAAATTTGAGACTTCAGGTTTCGCGATTTCGCAACCCCTGTTGTCGAGGGTTCCTATCTCTACAACCTTTGAAACTCGAATTGCCGATCTCCGATGCACTCAACAAAGGTTGGCCTCCCAATGGGCTTCTCACTTCATCGGGATTTCGGAGTTTGTGATTTCTTGAATCCATATGCAAGGCTCCCATTCCTTCGACCTCCGAACCTCGAAATGGTCAACATGGTTTGATTCCACCTGGCGAAAAGTATGCCACCTATCACATTCCCTGGATTTTCGGGACTTTCACTCCCAAAACGATTCCTTCTCCATTTCCCGACACCTAAAGTGCCGAAATCCCAAAACTCTAATCCAATTCCTGTCGCAACTCATGACTTCGGGATTTTCGATTCACTTCGCTCAACTTCTCGTCGTTAGGATCCCTGAAATGCCGAAATGATCTGACGGCTTGTGTAAAGCATGATCAACGGTCCATGATGATTCTGGATCCTAGAGTGGAAAGATTTCTTGCCTCTAACCACCCCACAACTTCCTTGGATCTTACGGTCTTCGTGGTTTCATGAATTCCGCACAGAGAATTTCAACCACTCGTTGTTCCTTGATAACTCCTGCGAAATAACCCAAGGTTCTTCCACTAGAACTTAACTTCTATTGGATGACTTCAACCTTTGTCTCCCTTCGATGTATTTCAACCTTGCCCTCCTTTGAACACTTCAACGACGCTACCCCTTTTGATCTTTATTTTCAATTTTGAGTCTTCAAAAAGACTCATGCACACACTTCTTGTGGCAATTCCTCAAGTACTTTTAAGTATTTGAATTATCGGCTCTATGTGCCCTCCTGCAACAACAGTCCTTTAATTCACCCCTTGGTTGATAAGTTATGAACTTTCAACCAGCCTACGCACACCTTACATGGCTTCTGTGCTTCACCTGCACCTCTACGGGAATGAGAACAATGGTATCTCTCCTGAGCTTTAAGAGATAAACTATGAACCTCCGTCAATGCACTCCTTGTGAATGTCCACTGCACTTCTTGCAGGAACTTCTTTCACTTAGGAAGAGAAACAATTGAAACTCATTTTCTTTCTCTCTCTCTCTCAGACTTCAAACATTTAACATGAAATCATACATTCACACAATATTAAAGAAAATGCATAACAGAGAGAATAAACAACCATAAGCATACCATTTAGCATGTATACATAGAGAACATAATAACACCATGAGTATGTTCAAAAGCTTCATATATTAAATTCAAAGCTTCTGTACATGGGTTCTTCCCTACATCTCTCTACTATCTCTCTATGCTTATGATACAACAATGCTCTCTGTAATGTTACAATGATACAAAGGTGAGGGTCTCTATAGTCGGTTTTCCCTCCTATGCTCATAAACTGTCTAATATTCATTCAAACCTACCTACTTTCATTTACTATGCATAAATGCCTTAATGTTTTACATATGAGAGAAATTGCTCAAGATCTATTTACAATATGCAAGTATGCTTCCCTTTAACTATTACACTAATATTTAAAAAATATTTCAAAACATGCATTGGTGGCCTTCCAGCTATCTTCCCCTTCACACTCGCTTGACTGGTTTACGATGCTCCTACATCATACTCCCTCGCTTGAAAAGATTCATGAACCCCTGTTAAAGAGCTCTTGCATGGCCTGTCCATGCTTTTGAATTCCTTCATCATCTTCCCAGCTGGCATCTTCAACTGGATGTCCCTTCCACTTGACCAAGTATTCAAAATACTCTTTCCTCCTAGTCTTCTTGCTAAATCTCTTGTCAATTATGCTTTCTATCTGTGGCTTTTCAACTACAGGCATTTGCCTTGTCCATTGAACCTTTGTCTTTTCACTATCTACTCTTGCTTCTTCAGCTTTGTTAGGGTACAAATCTGAGATGTTGAATATCGGTGAAATTTTGATCCCATCGGGTAATTCGATCTCATATGCATTTGCCCCAAATTTCTTTATGATCTTGCATGACCCAATATTTTTCATCTTCAGTTTGTTATATGTTCCCCTTGGAAACCTTTCCTTCCTCAGATGTGCAAGAATCAGATCACCAACTTCAAACTGAAGTTCTCGCCTGTGTTGATCTGCTCTATACTTGTACTCCTGATTTGAATTCTGCAACCGTTCTTTGACTCGGTTGTGAAGCTCCTTCATCACTTCTGAAAATTCCTCTGCACTAGCACTTATGAATTCATTTTGCTCTAAATCTTTCAATTATGAAACTCCCCTTGGTTTCATTCCATATACAATTTGGAATGGACTTCGCCCTATGCTTCTATTGATCAAATCATTATAAGAAAATTCTACTTGTGGCAGAATGTGATCCCACTGACTATGGTGTTCAGTCACTAGGCTCCTTAGTAAATCTCCCAAGCTTCTGTTTACAACTTTTGTCTGCCCATCCGTCTGAGGATTATAAGCTGAATTAAATGACAAATTTGTTCCTAGCTTCTTCCATAAAGTCCTCCAGAAATGTCCCACGAACTCGGTATCTCTATCCAAAACAATGCTTCTTGGCAAGCCATGAAGTCTGAAAACTTCTTTGAAAAATAGGTTCGCAACATGAGTTGAGTCACTGGTTTTCTGGCATGGTATGAAATGTTCCATTTTTGAAAATCTGTCTACCACCACAAAGATTGAATCAAATCCTCTTTGCGTCCTTGGCAGTCCCAATATGAAACCCATGCTCACTGCATCCCACAACCTTTCTGGTATGGGTAATGGCTGGTATAACCCTGTGTTCTACCTTTTTCCTTTTGTGTACTGACAAATCCTACATCTGTCCACAAATTTCTTAACATATGTCCTCATCCATGGCCAACAATATGTGTCATTCAACTTTGAGAATGTTTTGTCATGACCGAAATGTTTGGCCAATCCTCCACTATATTTTTCTTTCAACAAATTCTCCCTCATGGAGCATTTTGGAATACATAACTGGTTGCTCCTAAATAATAATCCATCCTGGATCATATATCCGGTCCACTGGCTTTTGTTCCTGAGAATTGGATTCTCAGACGCTTCATATGCTTCCTTAAAATCTGGATCATCCCTGTAGATTTCCTTGAGGTTATCAAAACCCAAAGTTTTGACTCTAAATTCCTGCATAAGCAAACATTTCCTGCTCAAAGCATCAACAACTTTGTGAGCAGTTCCAGAAATATGCTTAGTCACAAAAGTAAAATTCTACATGAATTCAACCCATTTTGCATGCTTTTGGTTCAACTTGTTCTATTGAGTCACGAATTGCAAAGCATGATTGTCGATGTACAAAACAAATTCTTTAGGAACCAAATAATATCTCCATTTCTTTAGCGCTTATATGACAACATAAAATTCTTTGTCATATGTCGAGTATTTGATCTTTGCTTCATTCAACTTCTCACTGAAGTATGCAACTGGCCTATCGTTTTGGCTCAAGACTGTTCCAATTGCAAATCCATTCGTGTCACACTTGACCTGGAATGTCTTGTTAAAATTTGGCAAAACCAAAATTGGTTGCTCAATCATTTTCTTCTTCAGCAAGTTGAAGCTCTTCTCTGCTTCCGTTATCCAGTGAAAAGATTTATGTCTTTTCTTCACCGTGTCCATCATTGGTGCGCTAATCCCACTAAAATTTCAGATGAATTTTCTGTAGAAACTAGCTAAACCATGGAAGCTTCAAACTTCAAACACACTTTTCGGTGATGGCCAATTCTTAATCGCTTCTACTTTTTCTGGATCCATATTCAGCTCATTTGTAGAGATAAAAAAACCCAAATAAATGAGTTATGTCCTCATAAATGTTGATTTCTTCATATTTATCAACAACTTCTCTTGCTGTAATCTCCTCATCACTGTAGCTAAATGCTTCAATTGTTCTATTTTTGTCTTGCTGAAAATCAATATATCGACAAGATATACGATGACGAACTTCCCAATAAACTCTTTCAGGACTTCATTCATCAATACCATGAAAGAAATGGCTACATTTGTTAAGCCAAATGACATGACAAGCCATTCATACAGCCCTTCATTCATCTTGAATGTTGTCTTCCATTCATCACCTTCTCTCATACGAATCTAATGATATCCGCTTTTCAAATCAATCTTTGAAAAAAATCTTGCTCCACTCAAGCAATCCATCAAATCATCCATCCTTGGCAATGGAAATCTATATCTGATGGTAATCTTATTGATTGCTCTTGAGTCTGTAGACATCCTCCAGCCTCCAGCTTTCTTTGGGCTGAGCACTATTGGAATAGCGCATGGACTCAAGCTTTCTCGAATCAACCCTTTGTCCATTAAGTCCTGGACTTGTCTCTTGACTTCGTCATTCTACTGTGACGTCAACCAGTACGCTGCTTTGTTTGATAAACTAGCTCCAAGTATAGGTTTGATGTGATGACTTATACTTCTGATCGATGGCAATGAACAAGGTAGTTCGTCCACTACTATATCAACAAACTCTTCCAGCAACTCTTGGATTTCCTCTGGCAAATCATCCACTCTTGTACTAGCTAAAACAATTCTAGGCTTCCTAACCAAAATGAATTGTGTATCTTCCTTCTTCTTAACCCCCTTAAGAAGTTCCTTCTCACTCATGAGAAATATAGTGTTTCTTACCTCTGGTTTCACTTCTTTATCCTTAATCGACAACAACATGTGAGTTCTCCCATTCTTCTCCAGGTTGTATGTGTTCTTTCTCCCATCATGAACTACATTCCTGTCATATTGCCATGGTCTACCCAGCAATAGATGACAAACATCCATGGGAATGACATCACATAGTATTTCATCCTTATATCCTCCTATTTTAAATTCAACTAAACATTGTTTAGTGGCATTTACCTGATGTCCTTTTTGTAACCACGAAATTCTGTATGGGCTTGGATGTATGATAGTCTCCAGCTCCAGCTTCTCTACCATCTCAGTAGAAATGAGATTATCTGTGCTACCACTGTCCATGATGACTTTGCATGCCTTATCTTTTGTCTTGCAAGCAGTCCGAAAAATTTTGTTCCTTTGGGCTGGGTTCTTTGCCTCCTTCTCTAGCATTAAGAGAACTTTTCCCATCATCAGTGATCTTCCACCCTCAGCATCTTCTGCCTCAACATTCCATCCTTTTGCTTCAGCAATGTGAGTTTCACCTCCTTCTTTCCTTCTATCTGGACATTCATAGGACCTGTGTCCATTTTTCCCACAGGTAAAGCATTTTATTTCTCCACCTCTGCCTCTTCCTCTTCCTCTGGTTCGAGGAAAAGTATTTCTATTAGCATATTGCCCTCTCTGTGAGCTTCCTCCTCTCTCATGCTGAGTTTGAGGTTTCTTTCCTTCTTCTTTAGGTTTCTGAGTCCTGTCTTGGGCAATTGTTTTGCCTCTGGGCTGACTTCTGCCTCAGCCTCCTTGCCCTTTCTTTCGGCTCAGCTTCTCTTCATCTTTTAGAGCCATCTGATAAGCATCTTCTACTGTCTAAATGATCATCATGATCATCTCATCTTGGATGTCATATCTTAGACCATTCATGTATCTGGCAACCTTTTCATCATCGCTTTCCCGATGATCTTCTCTGATGTTGATCTTGTAGAATTCTTCAGTGTACTCTTTCACTGTCATTAGCTTCTATCTCAGATTCTGCATCCTCCAAAACATAGTAATTTGACAATCCTTGGGTATGAATTTTGCTTTCATCTTTGCAACCATTCTATCCCATATTTTGGTTTTCTGCTTGCCCTTAGAGCATCTGTCAGCCTGCAGTTCATCCCACCATAATGTTGCATTTCCTTTAAGTCTTGTGACAGCATGTTTGACCTTCTTGTCTTCCTCAACATCCTCATATTTGAAGTATTTATCTAGAGCTCTAATCCAATATAGAAGCTCTTCAACATCCAAGTTTCCCTCATACATGGGAATTTCCATCTTTTCTCTAGCACCTATCCTTGCAACAACCCTGAATAGGTGTTCATCTACAGCATCTTCGACTGTAACTTCTTCTCCATGCCCAGCTTCATTTTCACTATCAGCGCCACTGATATCCCCTGTGTCGATTGTGTGCCTCTATGTTGTCTCCATGGCATCAATCCTGGCACGTAATTCGCACATTTCCCTTTCCACCGCTGGATCAGGAATTGGTTTGTCTCTTCTTCTCGATGGCATGGCTGAGAAATATTCCTCTTTTCTCCTCTCGCTTCCCCTGTCTGCAATATACAAACAAAATCAAGCTCTGATACCACACTAAATGTGAACCCCCAAACCCTCAGGTCCAAGGTCCATGCAGGATCGCTCTATGTCTTCCCGTTGAGTCTAATTAACTCTTTGGTTTCCCCTCGGGAAATAACTTTCACACACAATTGTGTAACCACAGGTCCTTATGGGTGTGCCCACATGATCAAACATGAAGCATCAACCCAAATCTCCTAACTCGAAATAGGATCGCACCCTTCGCAAATTCGAGACTTTCGGTTTCACGATTTCGCGACCCTTGTTGCTGAGTGTTCCTATCTCTACAACCTCCGAAACCCGAATTGCTGAACTCCGATGCACTCAACAAAGGTTGGCTTCCTAACGAGCTTCTCACTTCATTGGGATTTTGGACTTCGCAATTTCACGAATCCAAATGCAAGGCTCCCAGTCCTTCGACCTCTAAACCCCAAAACGGTCAACAAGGTTTGACTCCACCTGGCGACAAGTGCGCCACCTGTCACTTTCCCCAAATTTTTGGGACTCTCACTCCCAAAATGCTTCCTTCTCTGTTTCCCAACATCCAAAGTGACGAAATCCTGAAACTCTAATCCAATTCCTGTTGCAACTCATGACTTCAAGATTTTCAATTCACTGCACGCAACTCCTCGTCGTTAGGATACTTGAAATGTCGAAATGATTTGATGGTTTGTGTAAACCACGCTCAATGATCAACATTGATTCTAGATCCTAGAGTGGAAAGCTTTCCTACCTCTAACCAATCCTCGTGGTTTCATGAATTCCCCATGGAGAATTTCAACCGCTCGTTGTTCCTTGATATCTCCTGTGAAATAACCCAAGGTTCTTCCAATGGAACTTAACTTTTGTTGGATGAATTCGACCCTTATCTCCCTTCGAAGTAGTTCAACCTTTTTATCCTTTGAACACTTCAACAACGCTACCCCTTCTGAGATTTCTTTGCAATTTCGAGTCTTCAAAAGGACTCCTGCACGCACTTCTTGCGGCAATTCCTCAAGTACTTTTAAGTATTTGAATTCTCAGCTCTGTGCGCATTCCTACAACAATAGTCCTTCAATTCACCCCTTGGTTGATAAGTTCTGAACTTTCAGCTAGCCTGCGTACACCTTGCATGGCTTCTATGCTTCACCTGTACTTCTGCGGGAATGAGAACAACAGTATCTATCCTGAGCTTTCAGAGATAAACTCAGAACCTCTGTCAATGCACTCCTTGCATATTTCCACTGCACTTCTTCCAGGAACTTCTCTCACTCAGGAAGAGAAACAATTGAAACTCATTTTATTTCTCTCTCTCTCTCTCTCAGACTTCAAACATTGAAAATGAAATCATACATTCACACAATATTAAAACAAATGCATAATAGAGAAAATAAACAACCATAATCATACTATTCAGCATGTATACACAGAGAACATCATAACACCATGAGTATGTTCGAAAGCTTCATATATTAAATTCAAAGTTTTTGTACATGGGTTCTTCCCTACAGCTCTCTGTTATCTCTCTATGCTTATGATACAACAATTCTCTCTCTAATGTTACAATGATACAAAGGTGAGGGTGTCTATAGTCATTTTTCCCTCCTACTCTCCTAAACTATCTAATCTTCATTCAAACCTACCTACTTTCATTTACTACGAATAAATGCCTTAAAGTTTTACAGATGAGAGCAATCACTCAAGATCTGTTTACAATATGCAAGTATGCTTCCCTTTAACTATTACATTAATATTTCAAAAATATTTCAAAACGTGTGTTGGTGGCCTTCCAGCTGTCTTCCCCTTCACGCTTGCTTGACTGCTTTACGATGCTCCTGCATCAAATAGTGTGAACTTTCCATTTGCAAGGAGTGCAAAGGTACTATTGCAAGGCGTGAACAGTCACCTACAAGAAGTTAAGTCTTGCATAAGAATATGTTACAAGGAGTGCATGTGACATCCCCAAAAATAAGGTATCTTCAAAATTCAAAATTTGTTAGAAAACTATTATGTTTTTAGTAAATTCAAATTTGGAAAATTTTCTCCATTTATGGAAAATCCGAATTTTGAATTTGATAAATTGTAATTAATTATTATGACTGTTGGGAAGAGACCTAATCTGACCTGACTAACTATTTGAGTATAACACTTGTATGTAAACATAATATTATTTTATTTATTGCAGGAGGACAAATGGAACAACCATGTTAAATCTAGCTGACCATGACTCCATGAGTGGGCAACATGTTGGAACTACCTCTCGCTTGATTGTTACAAGCGGAAAATCAAGGATTTATCCATTGGTAGCCCCTAAAAATCAGGAATTTTGAAAGATGCGAAAATTCCCAAGGGAGGGAAAAAGACCTAGGCAAAAAGATTTTATTGATAAATAGTATATGTGAGGAGGTAGGATGCTACCGAGTATATGGGAAAGAAGACTAGTGTTTATTTTTTCTTGCTATTATGAACACTATTGATTGAGTGTGAGGCAAGAGGAATCTATGGAAGCTGAGAGATATTTCTGAAGAGGAGGTTCTGAGCTCGCCCTCATGGGTTCATGGTCAGGCTAGGGGGTGAATCGGGCAAGTATTTTGGCTGCCCTATTCTATGGTTGGGAGGAACGTGGTTGTTCCTTTTGTCTTCCAGCGAGCCACTCCAGATATGAAATATTCCCTTTTCTGATTGAGTGTTTACTTATAATTGTTGTAATACATCTATTTGATTTACCGCATGTCTGCTGAGATGTTTTGAGTTGCATCTAAATTGAATTATTTCTATTTCTGTGGAAGCAATTAGTTACAGAAGTAGCGTAATTATTAAAGTCTGTATGGATATAATAGTCTGAGAAAAAATGGTTCGATTATATGAATATGTGCAGTATAGATTCCTACAGAACAGTTTTATAAATTATTTCTGAATATCCCTTTCCGGGAAGCCCTTATGATTGTATTAGAATCGGTAAGAAAACTAGGAATTGATTTGATTTCTTCCTAGAATAATCAAATGGATTTGTGTGATTAAATTTTGGAGGTAACTTCTGTCTGTAATTGGATTTCCGTTAAAATAGAGGTATTTCCTGTACATTGAAATTTTTGGTGTCTACATCTAGGCATGAACAGATTGAAACTAGTCTAAATACATGAAGTAACTTTTTTTAGCAAGTGGAAATTAAGATGTATAAATGAATTAGGGACGTTATCTGCCATTTCATATAGACCTTGAGCCACTCCGAGTCAATAGAATTTCATGATAGATTGGTAACAATTATATATGTAACTGCTATTGGTAGGCATGATAAAGAAATATGGAAATCTAATGACTACATAGACAAACACGTGTATATAACTATATTCATGTATGTTTTAGTAAGAATTTTATCCTATGCTCCAAATATGATAAATATTTGACAGACACAGTCATAATGGGAGTTAAATTGCGAAAGAGTGGGAATGCTCTAGTTAAAGAAACAACCGATATATGATCATTCAATTTTTAAAACCAAACATAGAAGGCCAAACATAACAGTAAATCCATTGTTAAACTTTGGAAAATCCTTTCTTTATAGAACGGGGTAGACCAATGGTATAATATAAAGTCAAACTGCAAAAATAATAAGTACAGTGTTCGAATTTAAAGGACAGAATTTCTTTGACACAGATTAACTTTCGAACGAATTTGAATAGGTTGTCTTTTAATAATTAAAGAAAACAAATTATATTATATAGTCGACTAGACTCTTAACTTATTTACATATTCAATATTTATATAGGAACTGGTGTTATGCCATTAATGGAAGGACGACCGAAGGGTTTACTCCAACAAGCGCTACAATAGACACAAATATATATACAACAAAGCTAGTTGAATCATGATTCCCTTAGCCGACGGTAGAACCTGTAGAGTTAGTCGAGGGGTGAAAGGTTCGAAACCTAAATATGTTTCGCGCAGGGAAAGTGACGGGTATCCAGGGCTTGTGTGGATGGAGACCCTGCACATAAATCAAATCTAGTAAACTTTATCCTTTATTCAAGAAATAAGAATCCAGAAGAAGTAGATTGCAATAATACTATAGGATTTAAACCAAGGTTTACCCTCTCAAGAAGATACTTATCTTGTTCATGTATGAGTTTGAATCCTTGCACCATTGCCTTCTATCTGTCTAGATGTTCGGGCCAAGGGAGGAGAATGCAGTACCATCTCTGATGGGTCCTCGCAACAACAAATCCCACCTTTAGTGACAATCACAAGTCTTATAATGAAACCATTACTTTGAAAATAGTACAAACTTTGCTATAAGAAGAATCTGAAGTAATATTATAGACGTTTCACACATCATATCAGGATGATTAAAGGGTTAAGTCTAAATCAGTTCTAAATAAAAAACTGTAACAAATAAATATACAAAATCAACAATAATAGTAGATTCATCGCACTATGGTGTTCAAAGTTTGAGGACAAACAACCACCCCATCAAGATGACATAGCTTCGTGATACACACAGAAAGTTGTGCTACAGGATTACCAGTTAAATTATTCAGGGTATCATGGAAACAAAAGACGACAATGATAATAGAGGGAAGATCCAAGAGCCTGGTAAATATACAGGATAGTGATTCCATCCATTTCAAGGAAGAAAAAAGAAAATGTGACATATTACCTATCAAATCGAAAGAGTCTACATCCTTTTGAACCTTATACAAAACCAACCTACCTCTGCAACATTTTTTTGGAAAGACGATAATAAGAATAATGAAGAACAAGCCTGTATGTATACCGCGACTTAGGATTTTCGCTGTGAAATTTTATAAAATAAAGAGAAAAACCAAGGTGCATCACTTACTCGAGGAGAGGTGCATGCTTTGAACAACCCTAAATCCAAAAGACTCCATCGAATACCACAGAGGGATCCAAACACCAAACTAGGAATGGATATCGACAATCCCAGGGAGGAAATCATTTCCAAGAAAAACAGGCGATATTTCAAAAGTTTTGTAGATAAATCATCGTAAGGTAGAGCACAATAGAAGAAAGGAAATCACTACAGAAACTGACGAAAATAATAGAACACGTAACATTAATTCCAAAGTTTTACATTTTTGTGTTGTTTATCTATCTCAGTAGTGTTTTTGAGAAGACTTACCAGAGCCGAGGCCCATGCCAGTAATTACACCATGGGAAACCTCCTTCACTCACGACAGTTTTCGCCTCTGCAATTAGGGTATGTCAACCCCCTTCATGAATACTCAGGAATGATAAAGTGGAAAACCTATTCTAACCCTAAGCGGCGCCTTGTCGCCTCATATTAAATGCAGGGAGTGCAAAGGACAGATTTCCATGTGACAATGGCAGAGTGAATATGACACCTTCGGGTATGGAGCCATTAACTACAAGGGAATTCGTAGGCAGCCTTAAATGAAGTTACAAAACTGTACAATTTGGTGACAGTAGTCCTTCTCGTACACTTAAAGAAGGATTTCTATGGGACACTGCCATAACTTGAGTTAAACCATTCTTTTCCACCCTGTGTAAATCTGAGACAGTAGTTAGATCCTAGCTGTCAACATCCCACTGGCCTTTGGAATCTCGTACTTTCATGCCATCAGTCATTGTTTCTAAAGAACTACAAATTAACCAAGACTTGGTAGTTATTTTAGCTGGTGGGTGTAAGAGAAAATCTGACTCCCCCTATCTGTTACGATTAAGAACTAATTATGACATTCCTGCCATAACACCATAGGTGGATATGTGCGCGACCTTAAAGGCTTGGGTTATTTTATAAAAATGAGTTAAATCATGTATGTGTAACCTATAGGTATACTTAAGGGAGTTACCTAATAAACTTGGGGACCTTTCCTAATAATCTTCCTTGCTTGTCACGAACAGGAAAACCTTATGGTGTTTAGGGAATTTAAGAGTTGTATCAAGGAATTTGTAATGGAACTTTAAAGTGAAGCATTGTTACAAAATTTCCTAACCTATCAACAACAAAGTTGCATCACTAGAACCCCTTTTTCCACAAAGAAATTGTTTAACAACTTTTTTGTGTGTGTGAATATGAGATTCATTATAGTGCACAGATCCCAAATTTGACTAAGTGTCAAAGTAACCCTCTAAGGAGTCAAAGGGTTCGGGAGAGAAAGATCAAGAGGCATAGTGGGAGAAATATTCAAGGGAAACAAAGTTTTGAAGGTTTCATGATTCATCGACTAAGATTTGTTCAAGAGGGAGTGGGATCATTCTGGATCGTCGGATATAAGAAAAGTGCACAAGTTTTAAGTCTCCGTAGGAACATAGGAGCGAGGATTGACCGATGTCCCGAAGAGGCTAGGGATCATCCATCATCCATATGGACACATGGTGCAAGATCTACAACTTCAGAAGTTGTATACAAGGAGACAGCCAAATCGCTGAAGAGCCGAAGTAGATCTTGGTCATTGGTTGCTAGGGGGATACATGTCAATAGATATGAGACTTTGGGGAAAGTCACATTGGAGGATTTAAAGTGTGGAGTGTGACAAAATCCCAAAGTCCTGAAGGCCAAAGTAAATTGTAGCCATACGATTCAGAAGAACACACAACATAGATCTGTGAACTCCGTGTGGAACCACTCCAGGAGAAAGCGAGTGTGAAGGGGTTCAGACTCCCAAAACCCCAAGAGTGAAGTTAACCACAACCGTTGATCTGTGAGGGACACACATTGAAATATCGTCACCTTTGGGTGAAAGCACTCTAGGAGAAATCAAAGGCTGAGAGTTCAAAGTCCCAAAGCCTAAAGAGTCAAAGTGAACCACAGTCATCAATATGTGAGGTACATGCGTCGACAGATTGTCATCTTTGGATGAAAGCATTCCGGGAGAAAGCGATGAATGAGAGTTGAAACTCTCGAAGCCCAAAGAGAGAAGTGAACCACATACGTCGATTTAGGAGGTACACACATCAAACAATCGTCAAATTTAGGTGTAATTATTGCGGAGGAAACAAGAGTTGAGAGTTGAAACTCCCAAAGCCCGAAGGGAGAAATCAATCATAGTTGTTGGTTGGGAAAGATGGAATGCGTCTATAGATCGTGGAGATATAGGAGTAAGTGTGAAGGGAGTAAAAGGGTCGTTGACTGATATTTGACCAAGGTAGAGAGATGACAGATCTCATCCATCGATCTAGAGGCAATGCCCAAGATCACAAGATCAACGGTCACACTTAATTGCGGGGAAAGAAATTGATCATGTTTTAAAATTCTTAGAATGGGCTGCAATTGAAACCACATTATTTCCAAAGGGATATGTGGCAGTTGATAGTGAATTGCAGGGAGAAAAGTGGTGTGGCCCCAAACCACTCCAGACCTCCCCTCAATTGCATGATTACGTGAGGACATAACCTAAGGTCACTTACGAGAAAGGGCTAATGGAAGAGGAGCTAGTGCCTGAAACTCGATAGTTCAGTAGCACAAAGGAAGGGATTGTGGGTGTCATAGAACATGCACCAAAAGACTGAAAGGGATTCTATTTATCCACAAGTGAGACCATTAAGGTTTCAGGGAGTCGATTCAGCTTGGAGAATCAAAGATCCTTGACGCGGAGGTCGTGTAACCCCGAGGGTGATTAGGGGGCATGCATCATCAACCATACACCAAGTATATAACCATCAAACATTCTTTAGCAATACATCACACTATCTATAACCAAATACCATAAACCCTTACATACAACCATGTGCCACAACCTCACTATTATGTAGCCTTAATCTAAAAAAACAACTTCAACAACACATCACAACCAAAAGACCAATACCCATATGCCAAATACCAAAAACAAAATACCAATTGTATCCCTCAACAAATATAATATATGCAACAATATTGAACATCCGATACCATCTCAAGAGATAAAACCTATCTCACAAAACATACCTCAAACAATATGTGCCATATCTCTCATAAATAGACCCCAACCATGTTGCTTCCGCGATTTTTCTGCTTCACTTTTTCTACCTCGATTTTTCTGCCGCACTTTTTCAGCCACAAATTTTCTGCCGTGATTTTTTTGCCACACTTTTTTTACAACACTTTTTTTGCTGCAATTTTTCAACCATGATTTTTTTTCCGCAATTTTTTTTCCGCACTTTTCGTGCCTTACTTTTTCTGCTGCAATTTTTCTCTATCAATAATACCTTCCCAAATAACCTTTCACAAAAATGGATATTCAATGATATTCAAGTGTGATTAAATGAGAGAGCCTTGCCTCATATTTATAATTTTATATAGCATCCCACTTTCCTTATTTTAGGGAGTTCTCGATTAAAATTATTATTTAAATAATTTATTTTTCAAACACATTGACTCTTTGGGGCTTCTATATGACTCATGAGGCTTCTCCAACTTCACATGGCCATATCTCTGTAACTGTGAGGAGTTATGTTACGTTCCACATACCACTGGAAATGGCATGACATGTACTATCCATCTAGAATAGTCTTACCTTAAAAAATATAAAAAACAATAGAATTATCCATCAAACAAACTTGGGTCCATTACCCAAGCCTTTGTTCTACTGGAATTCGCTACCGAAACCTCTTCAAGGGTTGACATCAATGAAAACTAACCCAATTAATCAACAGTGTTATCCTTCAATAATCATTAATATATGGTGTTACCATACATAAAGATTTTTCTCTCTAATTGTCGTGTTCAATATTTTGTGTGAGTGATTTGATTTATTGTTGATATTTAGGGTTTCTCTTCTATATTTCACATTTCCATTAGAGTTACATAAAAATGGATTTTCCTTTAACATCGTGGCATGAATGTCTAATACAAAATATTCTTCCTCATTTTTTACATGTTCTCAATCCCCACTCCTATATTATATGCTCAACTATGGAACAAGTACAATTCTAATGAAAGGAACCATTTCTCCACCTAGCGTCCTAGTATTTTACATAGCTTAATATTTTTCCAGGTTCAAGGTTTTTGCATGTGTCAACCCGCAATTATTGTTAGGTTTTTCCACATTCTAGAATATTCTTGAAATTACACACATGTGTTAGTTATGGGGGTTGATGTGGAATACACTTGATACCATGGTGGTCAATAAGGTATATCAACTTGTTGGAGGAATGAAATCTATGGATGAGGTTCGATTGACCTTATTTTCACACCATTGGAATGTTCTTGGTGTGTAGAATCAATTCAAGGGTTTCGATATATTCTCACAAACTTTTAACTGAAATATTTCCATTTGATGTCTCAAAATGGTTCTCAAATGCTTCAGACCCCAAATTTCCACACAATGACCTTCCACTAAAATGGGCCTTAGAAGGCTATTACTCCATTTTTTCCACCCAAAAAGTATCAATACATATGAAAAATTATACATTGATCCAATCCAGATCATACCTCCCCATTTAGGGAGGGTTTGTGTCCGCAAAATATTTTATGAAATGAAGTGAGGAAATTTTTCTTCTACCTTCTCCCTGGTGTACCATTTTTCCTTTCCTAAAAGTTTTCCTTTCAATCGGGTATGCAAAATGTAATTCTACCCCTATATAGTAGTTTTATATTTATTTTGAAAAAATATATCTTCAACTAACTTTTCCGGATCTTCTCATTCCATGTCCTCTATGGTATGTAGGACTTTCTCTTCAATTTCTTGATCCAACATGAAAGGATCATATAGATTCATGTTTTCCACATTCACTACAAAGTAAATGCACATGTATGGGGGTACATTGATTCCATAGGAATTATCACTCACCTTATATAATACTTCAAAATGACCCTATCGTAGATCCTTTGTCTTGTTACCAGAACCTTGTATTATTTCCTTGTTCAATGGTAAATAAACTCTATCCATCACTTTGAATGTTTTCTCGGTTTTGTGCTAATCATGTAGGGACTTGTACTTTTATTGTGATTTATGGAAGGTCTCCTATACTTGAAAATATATATTACTAATATTTTCAATGAATTTCATCACTTTCAACACTTTTCATATGATTTTTTCCCTCACTCCTCTTCGTTTTCCATAGACAACATCAAATGGAAAAGTTGGCAAATACCCAAAGTTTCAAAAGGGGAGTTACCCCTAGAAGTATGGATTTCTTTGTTATAACAGTGTTTAATGTAGATCATGTGTTCATCCTACATCTTTAGATGATTTTGGTTGTAACCGCTCAAAATTTGTAGAAAAGTCTTGTTGACTACTCCTATATTCCCATCTGTCTATGGATGGAATTCTATACATATCTTCCATCTAGTCTCCATATTCTCCCATAGTGTAATCCAAAAGGAACTAAGAAATTTTGTATCATTGTTTGAGATGGTGCTCCTTTGTATCCCAAAGGGCACCAATAACTATTCAAAATAACATTGTTGCTACTTCTTGTCCTTTGATTGTGTTTTTATAAGAAAAAATAATTCACATCTTGATGAACATGTTAACTAACACAAACAAAAAGCCATCCTAGTTGTTGGTAAACCACCCAAAAAATCCACGAAAATTATTTCCTAAGGTTCAATGGGTACATGGAAGGGATGGTATAAACCTTTATTTCTACTATTGGTCTTGATGATACAACAAAGTATGCATCCTCTAATATATTGAGATACATCTTCTTTCTCCTTGAGCCAATACACTTACCTTCATAAAATGGAAATTGTGTTCCAAACACCAAAATTTCATGCAACTTTGGAGGTATGGACCTCTTTGATAAGATATAATCTTTCATCTTTAGGGACATAGAATACATGAATTTATCCTTGTATATAGTGAAACACCTCTTTAAAGTTCCTAAAGATGTAATATTGGATGTGGGTTGATGAAAGAGAATCTGAAAACAAGTTCTATAATTGATCTCAAGGATCAAGACATTTATAAGTAATAATTAGGAAATGTCTCTAGATGACATTTTTGTTGAGTTTATTTGATTAGATATCGATTTGTTTTTCATACGTGTTAAGTTTTTTGCTAAATATTAGGAATATATCTCTAGTTTAGGCATTTATTAAGATAGCTCAAGATTCATTTGTTTGTGATCCTTCTAAGGGATCAATATATATTGAATGATTTGTTAGAGGCAGAGGGGAGTGAGTGTGTGATATTGAATATGTAAAAGTGTGGATCGCAAAGGTCCAAGAGACCAAGAATGAATGATATTTCATGCGTAAATGTACTCCTTCATTGATATTAAGAAAGAACAGAGTGTGTGGTGTTGTCACACTATCTTTTTGCATTTTGTCGCGTTGTGTGTTTTAATTGTTAAAATCTATGTATAAGCTATCTTGGAAGAGTGACGAGTTTATGTGATTGCAAGAAGACTGTGTGTAGTTAATTTAAGCAAGTTCTAAAATTATGTTTAAAATAATATTTTATAAGTAGTTGTATTCACAGGAAGAGACTGTCATGATTTGGCTCAATGGAACACCCTCTAAATATCTACGACAACTTGGTATTGTTGCATGATTATGCATGCATAGTAACCTGCCACACCCACATTGATTGCTAAATTTCATATAGAATTATCTGCGACATATTTTGTCAACATTGTTTGTTGATGCTTCCGTGAAGAGGTATATCCATGTAGTTGTAAATTTTCACAGATTTATGTATGAAAGAGCACAATTTAGTACTATTGGTAAAAGAAAATTTTGAATGCATG
>JASDQU010109600.1:3961-21755 GCA_032191745.1 Picea mariana | reverse complement strand
CAAGAAGACTGTGTGTAGTTAATTTAAGCAAGTTCTAAAATTATGTTTAAAATAATATTTTATAAGTAGTTGTATTCACAGGAAGAGACTGTCATGATTTGGCTCAATGGAACACCCTCTAAATATCTACGACAACTTGGTATTGTTGCATGATTATGCATGCATAGTAACCTGCGACACACCCACATTGATTGCTAAATTTCATATAGAATTATCTGCGACATATTTTGTCAACATTGTTTGTTGATGCTTCCGTGAAGAGGTATATCCATGTAGTTGTAAATTTTCACAGATTTATGTATGAAAGAGCACAATTTAGTACTATTGGTAAAAGAAAATTTTGAATGCATGYYCGTTTTTACTTGAGGCTAGACAAGCAGTCCCAATATTGACTACGATAGAGTGTTGAATGCTCTTTTATTGTGGGTTGAAGTTGGTGGTATTTTCCATCATTTTTTGTATTATATAAGCATTGTATATATGAAATAATACCACCTAAGTGAGGACGCAAAGATAGAAATGTGGCAACCAATGAGTTACACTATGTGCTGAGGTGCATCTAGGAGAGGATGGAGGCCATGGAGATAGCTTATAGGACATAACCAAACATAGGAAATGTCAGTGAGAGTGAAAATGCATGCTCTCACCAGGGAATAGACGGAGCTCCAAGAATATAAAGAACATATGAACAACTAGTAAGAATGGTCACAAGAGTTGGATCCCTGCCTAAGTTGCAAGTTCCCATGTTGATGAATTAGTTGTCTGGATAAATTCCATGGATAAATATTTTGATTATGAAGAGGTAGAAGAGGAGAATAAGGTGAGGCATGCAGTGACTAGGATAAAGGGATCTACATCTCTATGGTGGGATGAGTTGTGGATATAAAAAATGAGAAAATGAAAAGTGAAGATCAAGAGTTGGGACATAATGGTGGCCAAATTAAAAGACAAGTTTATTCATAAGGATTATCAATTGAATTTTTTTAGACAATTACAAAACAATAGACATAAAACTATGACAACAAAGGAATACATAAAGGAATCTTATAGGTTAAACATTAGAGTTGTTCACATTGAGGAAGATGATGAGAAGGTTGCAAGATACATAAATCATTTACGATATGAAATTCAATATGAAATCATCCTTTTGTCTCTAAGAATTGTTGACGATGCATACCAAGTATCTTTTAAGGAAGAAGAGAAGATGGGTCAAAAGTAGATCCAGAGAAATAGAAGAAGGAGTCCAACAAGAGGCAATATGAAATCTAACAGAGGAAGATTTAAACCTTCAAGATAAGTGTTAGGAAGTTCAAGAAGTGAGTCACCAAGAGGAGGAGAATCAAGAGGAATACTATTTTTCTCAAGAGGTCGAGGAAGAGGAAAATAAATGAGATGTTAGACATGTGGTAAAATAGGAAACATGACACAAGATTGTCCAACGAACAATGAAGAATGTCATATAAATGAAAATATAGCATAAGCGAAGGAAAAATATGTGAAGGTAGTCACACAAGAAGAATCGCCTGAGCTAGGGCAATCATTGTTTCTGAAAAAAGTTCTAATCAAATCAGAGAAGGAAGCTAAAGAACCATCCGAGATGAAAATTTTTTTTTAGGAATGTATGTAAATCAATAGGTAAGTGTTGTAAAATTATCATTGATAGTTTTGGTACATATAATTTGGTTTCCACAGAGATGGTAGATAAATTGGGATTATAAAATCTAGTAAATCCCACCCCCTATAGAGTGTCCTAGTTGTAGAAGGGAATTCAGATTTTGTTGAATGAACAATGTAAAGTGGAATTCCATATTGGTAGATACAAGAATGATTTATTATGTAATATAATGCCCATGGACATCTGCCCTATTTTGTTGGTAAGGTCATGGCAGTATGACATAAAATCCATCCATGATTGTACTAGTACCACTTATTCTCTTGAAAATAATGGGAAAAAGCATGTGTCGCAGCGAATGTGTGTGATAGATCATCAATTATCTAGCAAGTTACCCACCCGTAAAGGCTAGTGACCCATAGATTTATAAATCAGAAAGAAATTGATAGTATCTCATTATCATCTTGAATGCTCTTTCTAGGAGATTCTCGTAGGTAGTTAGTGGGAAAGAAGGGGTATGAAACCAAACCACTAACTATGACTATGATACTGGGGCCTAGGGTGGTGCTTCATTGACCAGGAGAAGTAGAGCATGCTGGGAGGGAATCTTATGTATCTCATCTCTGTAAAGAAAATATTTGAAGGATGACACAACTAAGAAATAAATTAGTCCAAGTGTACTCCTGGTAAGTGGGAAGGGGCTACTACAGGAAGTCAAAAAATAAGAAGAGATGCATTTTTCCTTAATTGGTAAGATAAAGGAAATACTCACTAATACAAATCTAGATGATTTACCTACACAAGTTAAAGTTATGCTTGATGAATTTGTTGATATTATAGTGGATGAATTACCAAACACTTTACCTCCTATCAGAAGTGTTAGCCATCACATTGATTTAATCCATAGAGCAATATTTCTTAATAAAGTAGCCTATAGAATGACCCCAAAAGAGAATGAAGAGATTAAAAATAAAGTACAAGATATGTAAGATAAAGGATTGGTGAACACGAGTTATATTCCATGTGATGTACCAAGAATAATTAGCCCAAAGAAGGATGGAGGATGGTGCCTGTGAACTGACTCCAGAGAAATCAACAAAATGACCATAAGGTACAGATTTCCATTACCTCACATACATGATTTGATGGATTGTTTAAGTGGTTGAAAATATTTTTCAAAGATTGATTTAAAGAGTGGATATTAAAAAATTAGAATTAGAGAAGGGGATGACTCGAAAACTACTTTCAAGATTAATACTAGACTATATGAATGGTTGGTGATGCCTTTTGGGGTCACAAATGCTCCTAGAACATTTATGAGTTTAATGAATTAAGTTTTGAAAGAGTTTAATGGAATTTTTTTGATAGTCTATCTAGATGACATCCTGATATATAGTCACACAAAAGAGGAACATTTAAGGCATCTCAGGATGGTTTTGAGTACTCTACAGAAGGAAAAACTTCTATAAATTTGAAGAGATGTAGTTTTATGAAGAGGGAGTTAATATATTTTGGGTTTGTAGTATCTGAAGAAGGTGTGAACATAGACCCTTAAAAGTTTCAAGCAATTGTGAATTGGACAACCCCAAGAAATGCATTTCAGGTAAGAAGTTTCCATGGACTTGCAAGTTTTTATATAAATTCCATTAGAATTTTTAGTCATATATGTGAACCTATTGTAGAAACTATCAAAGAAAGAAAACATCCATTCAAGTGGATTGAAGTAGCTAATATAAATTTTAAACTATTAAAGAAAAATATTATTGAAAAGCATGTGTTATCTTTGCCAAGATTTTACAAATTCTTTCAAGTTGAGACTGATGTTAGTGGGATCGCAATAGGAGTTGTCCTAAGCAAGGAGAAAATACCAAATTCATATTTTAGTGAGAAATTAAATGACGCAAAACAAAATTATGTGTCTTATGAAAAGGAATTTTATGCGATTGTTAAAGCGCTTAAGAAGTGGAGGAATTACCTCATGCCCAAGGATTTTTTTTTTTTATAGTGAAAATCATGCATTACAATTTATAATAATTCAACCAAAATTGAATCAAAGACATGCCAAGTGGGTTAAATTTCTGCAGAATTTCACCTTTGTGATTAAACACACAAGTTGTAAGACTAATTTAATTTAATTTTGCAATAATTTCAAGTCATCACTTTAGGCTTTGATGGTTTAAGAGAAATGTATAAAGATGATGCATATTTCAAGGACTCCTATGCAACTTGTGAAAATCCAGTTGAAAGAAACAAAAGTCAATGGTTGGAATACATGTTACAAGAATGATTATAGTTCAAGAACAATAAATCGTGCATACCAAAGTGTTCAATGAGGGAAGATATGATCAAAGAAAGACACAGTGGAGGACTATCAAGACATTTTGGATAACATAGAGCCTTTACTTTGCTAAATGTTTTTTATTATTTCCCAAGTATACAAAATAATGTGAAGAAGTTTGTGGATAAGTGCARGATTTGTCACCATGATAAAGGGAGAATTCATAATACAATATTCTATCAACCACTACCCATTCCAATAAGCCCCTGGGATGCAATGAGTATGAATTTTTTGTTTKGATTTCTAGGCAAACAGAGAGGTAATTATTCAAAATATATTGTGGTAGATATATTTTCAAAAATGGCTCATTTCATTGCTTGTACCAAGACTAGTGATGTGACAAATGTCACGAATTTGTTCTTTAAAGAGGTTGTAAGGTTGCATGGTTTATCCAAAATTATAGATTTTGATAGAGACACTAGATTTGTGGGACACTTTGGAGAACCTTATGGAAATTCTTGGTACTAGTATTAGCTTTAGTTCATCCTATCATCCATAGACTAATGAACATACCAAGGTAGTAAATATAATTCTAGGAAATATTTTGAGAATCCTTGTGAATGACAACCTTAGGAAGTGGGATCAGACGATTTATCAAGAAGATTTTTCATTTAATGACTCACCAAATAGAAGCACATGGATGATTCCATTCCAAATTTTGTATGGAATGCATCCTAGGGAACTGTATGAGTTAAGGAATTTGTGAAAGCAATAATCAAGAAGTGATGAAGGTGAGGATTTTGTAGTGATTATACAAGAGTTTCATGAAAGGGTCAAGACAAAATTGCAATAGAGAAACCAAAAGTATAAGAAGAGAGATGACATGAAGAGAAAATGAGTGGATTTTGAGGTTGGTGAATTTGTAATGGCATATTTGAGGAAAGAGAGGTTTCATGTAGGGAGTTATAACAAATTAAATATTAAATATATTGAACCATGTAAAAGTTTAAGGAAAATTTCTTCTAATGCATATGAAATATAACTTCCAAATGGTGTTGGAATTGATTCAATCTTTAATGTTGCATATTTGTTTCCCTTCAAGGAGACAGGGGACGTTTCAACAAATGAAGTTATAAGTGAGGGAGATCATACCATATGATGGAAATAAAAACTACCTAGAGCAATGAAAAAGGAGATAGAGAGAGTATTGGATATGAAACTACTGAAGAAAATGAGAGATAGAGAGTGCAATATCCCCCAAAATAATTAATTAATAAAGTTTGTATGCACTTAGGAATTTATTTCTGTTTTTGGAAAATTCGTATTTGGAAAATTATTTTCATTTATGGCAATTTCGAATTTGTAATTTGATTAATTGTAATTAATTATTGTGACTGTTGGGAAAAGATTTGATTTATCCAACCAAATCTTTGACTAAGACACTTGTAAAAGACAAATATTTTTATGTTAATTGTTGAAGGACAAATGGAATATCCAGGTTGAAATCAGTTGACCATGACTCCATGAGTGGGGAATAGGCTTTAACTACCTCAAGGCTGAATTTTAGAAGTGGAAAATGAGGAATTTGGGCATTGGAAACCCCTCAAAATCAGGGATTTGTAAAGCTGTGAAAATTCCCAAAGGGGGAAAAGACCTAGGCACAAGATGCTTTTGCATATACAACATATGGGAGGAGGCACGACGTTGCTGAGTATGCTAGGGAAATGATATCACTTTTTGTTATGAGCACTATTTCTGGTGTGAGGCAAGGGGAATTTCTGATCTGAAACACCGCTATAGAGAAAGAGAAGCATTGAAGTTTTCCCTTATGGACTCATGGTTAGGCTAGGGGGTGAACGAAGCAAGTAGATTGGTTGTTTTGTTCTATGGTTGGGTGGCATTTTGTTGTTCCATTTGTTTCCCCAACACTTTGTTCAAATATGTACATCTACTTTTCCCTTATTGGATTGTTTTATTGATTAATAGCTGGTAGAATGAAATGAATTGTAGAATAAGCCTTTGCAGTTTGATTTTATTCATTGAGTAAAGTTAAGAAACCTACTGTGTGTGTTATCTATTGTTGAAGTTGAGTTATGTAAATACATAGGATATGCATCTAAGCTAAATAAAATATAATTATTACTGTGTTAATTATAACCTTTACCAGACATGTGAATATATACGTATAGGTATTCAACTTAAGGAACATTGTATTGTTGAAAAGTCTAAATGAAATTCTGGAAGTGAATATATATATATATATATATATTTGTAGTTTTAGATACACAAATTTGTATAAACATATAAGGAATATTAGACTGTACATATACCAAAGAGAAATTTAGAATGAATACAAGAATATATATATATCTATCTATATATATATATCTATATATATATATATATATATATATACACACACACTCACTCACACACATATGTGTGTGTGTGTGTGTGTGTTGATGCTTGTACATATTTTTAGAGATACATAAACATCTAATACTCATACATGGAAAGATCATCGACGCTTGGATGACATGAGAATTTTAGTAAAATTCCATTTATAAGACTAAAGTAAAGGCATAAAAACTACAGTTTGTTTATACAAGAGTAAAACCATAAACGGAGTTTCAATACAATACATATTGCAAAGACTGTTCAATATCTAACAATATTCATTTGGGTTGTAGAAAAGTGTGTTTGTTTATTTCTAATAAGATAATAAACAATCTATTGAGCGAGAGGCTATTTATCCAAATATTTACAAACAAAGTACCCTGGGTAAGGACCCAGTACCACTTGAAAACCAAATATGAACCTTCAAACTAAAACACTAGAATTAGAACTCGAATACCTTTTTAGAGAAAAGCGATGTCTTGGATCTACTGACTGTGATTGTTTAAATCCTATAATGAATTTGAGAATTAGTAAGTTGTGTTAGGATATAATTCAACGAAATTAAATATTGAAGATAAAGTAATGTTCAGGAGGAATCCACGAAAGTAAAATAATGAAGGTTCCACACATGAATAACAATTATCTTGAGGTTGGTGCGAGTGCATTTCTCGTCAGTGTTGCTGAAGAGAACTATCCACAGTTGGAAGGGGAGGAGTGGACCTTGAAATGATTTATGGGACCCTCGCAATAGAAACAGTTGTCCCATCATTAATATTTTAATCGAACCAAAATTAAATCAATTTCTCAGAAGGTATCAAACAGATAGAACATTATTAAACATGTAATATATATTGCATAATCGGAACTATAAAGAGCGCACATTATAAATCATGTCCTACAGAATTTCCCAATTTGGATCATAGGTAGTGTGGCGAGATACTGTTCTCATAATTATCTAAACTTACAGCTTTATGATAAAGAAAATGAAATCAAGAACAAAGTTCTGGATACTTAAATTTCCTTTCCTTTTACGCGAACAAAGTGAAATTAGTCAAGTTAACCACAAAATTCTAGAACAGAGAGTAAGGGAAAATCCATTAAATTTGTTTAAGTTCTAGAATAATTATACACAGTGGGAGTCTTAGGATTGTAACAATGCATGTACAAGTATGATTAAGGTAAATAGATTTTTTTATTAAAATTTACACAGCAGTAGGTAAATACTTACTACGAGCACAAGAATTTGGTTTACGACTTTACAACTTTTAATTTGAGAATGAAAATATTTTCACAGTAATTTGGATGTGTAACCTTTTCAAGAGCCAGTAGTTTCGAAGGCTCATCATTTAATCAAAACAGAGTATTAGAAATGCAACCCATACCTACATAGAATACCATAAGTGAACTTAGGAATGACTTTAGAAAAAGATTTAACCAAGGGTTTCTCAGGTGGGAGGCATATCGTGAACAACCTAATTAAAAAACGTGACTTTAAGAAACAAAGATAGAGGTCCTGGCCTTGATGAAAAATCCCTCATGAATTGTAAAAATAATTATGACAGAATACACAGAGAGAATTAGTATACAATCACTCACATAGGACACCTTGTGCGGAATTTTAGGGTCACCGTAACATGGTTTTAACCATGGGAGTTTTGGTGAAGGGTGTGTCGTGAGTGACTCCAAAAAAAATACAAGCCGAAATATTAAAGAGACAACTGGGGATGACTACTTGCTGGAAAAACTATAGCAAACGTTACAGGACTATCCCTGAATCAAGAAACTGAGTCCTCTATGTAAAATGGCTTACAAGTTAATGAAATCCATGAGTAAAAGATGTTTAACCTCACAGGAGAGATAAAGTCGTAAACCGTCGCGAGTTAGAAAATACATATTGTATCCAAAGCATGGATGGAAATACTGCAGAGAGTTAATATTAGCGAAAGGAAGGTCCTCAACCAGTGATCATAAAGAAGATAGTTACAGAGACAAACTTAAAATATGATCGACCCTTCTATATATTCTACAATTAACTCAAGCGATAGAGTTTTGAGAACTTACTAGGTAGAGGAGGAAACCAAACATACGTATAACATTTTCTTGCCTTACACAGAGAAGGAACCCCCCCTTTGCCGGTGGTTACATGCAGAGCAGTGTTGCAGAGGTTAACACAAGACTGTTTTACAAAAATGCATAAGAGCCAAAGGAGAAATGGAACATTAGTTACCCAAGTGACTCTTGCATCACAGAGTAATGGGGAATGGATGCCTTGGATTCATGAGCCATGTGAATATGCGCACATGGTGTATCCACATTGGTTAGGATAACTTAGAGCCAATACCATGTCAAAACCTCATAACTCCCAACCAGAAAGTTCAATGCTATTTACGGACATGTATTAACTGCGCATTGAACCAAGCCCACTAACACTGTTAGTGCTAATCCTTGTCATTAAATCATAAGGTTTTCACTCTAGATAGTAAGCATTAGACTTATGACTTTTCATGCTTGCGTTAAATGCCGCTATTCAATCAACCTCTCATTTTACAACTGGCATATGTTAAATCCCGCTAACTACTATGTCAAAAGAGTTAACGAAAAACTTGCAACATTTGGAGTGCGCTTACAGCTAAGGTATAGTTTTTACCAGGATACCCATCCCAACATTTGCAATTAAGGTTAAACAGTTAAGGTAATACATACGATAATTCATTCGTATAAACTCAAAAATTGCGTTGTCTTGTATGACTTTGGGTGTAGGAACTTTATTGTAATGGTTTCTTATAACTAACAACATCGATTAAATAATTCTTGAGACATGCAATTATAAGGTTATAAGAAAGAAAGGGGACTTGAATATATGGGATTATTGTAATAAATTTTGAAGTACTCCTTCATTTAGATAAGAGGTGGAGAGTACTAAGACTTGTTTATAAGTGGAACCTTAGTGAAAGAAATATGTGGATCCCTTGATAAAGGTAGAAACCCTGTAGGCTAGAGTTACTTTAGACTGTATGACTTAACCAGATCACAGTTTCATGAATATTATAAACCTTAACTTATTGTGACAAGTGTTATCACATGTACTAAATGATTGTAATAGCCACGTATTAATGGAAAGGTTGACCACCTTGTCTTAGTCGCTTGTAAAAATTTTTAAGCTTACATCGTATTTCGATAGTGACGATTTTGGTTGTAAACCAATCAAGTATAACAGAGTAAAGAAGTTTTAATGCACCTTGCAAATATTTTTTTTTTATATGTTAAATTTGGGGTACATTACATATGGTATCAGAGAAAAGGTTGCAACACTTAGACCTCAAAGCAGGGCCAAACATTTTGTTTAGTACATACTTTTTTGTATAATGAAAAACTAAGAAAAATGCTTACTGTTACAAACAAAAACAAATTGTTTTGTTGTGATAATGGCAACACTGAATGAAGAAGAAATCAGAGTTGAGGAGAATCCCAATCAAGGAACTCCTGGAGAGCCTGGGAAGAAGAGTGAAGGAATTTCAACCACCTAGGTTCTGGAAACCACGAGCAACTTGATTATGGAACTACAAGCTTTCTAGCAAGATAACGAGAAACTGAAAAAATCACACGAAGACCAGCAGGAAATAAATGAAGTATTGTTGCGGAGAATAGTAACAAAGAAGAGTCTGAAAGACAATGACAAGGAAGAAGAGGTCAGCAAAATAGCCTGCAAGAATTCTGGTCCTGAAGTAGAAAATGTGAACAATTCCTCTGAAGGAACAACAACAACAGGAAAGAAAACAACCACTGGAAGAAAGAGGAAACAGGTGGACCACCGTAGGGATAATTTAAGAAAATCGAACCGTCTACCTTTGATGGAGAATCCAGGATAGAGGAGGAGGCTGAAGCATGGTTACTAGACATAAAAAAGTATTTCCAGATTAACAATTATTCCAACAACATGAAGGTCAGAATGGCCATTTATAACCTGAAAGGAAAAGCAAGTATATGGTGGCAGGACCTGAAGTTGGCCAAGGGCTTAAAAAAAAAATAGATGGAATGGTCATATTTCAATAAGTACTTTAAGAAATAGTATTTATCAGAAATTTATTATGAGATAAATACCAAAGAATTTTATGAGCTAAGACTCAGTCAAATGACTATGGATGACCTCATAAACAAATTCCTTGAATTATTAAGATTTTTATCTTATATCAGGGAAGGAAAAGTAAAAATCCAGCGGTTCCTAAGGTGCTTAACATAGTCCTCTAAGGACATGATCGATTTGAACAACCCCAAGACCTTGAGTGAAGTTTTTAGAAAGGCCTGAATGTGTTACGATCAATACAAATAGTGGTATGAACTTCCCAAGGATTGGAAAGACAAGAAACATGACAGAATGAACCAACGGAAGAAGCGATATCAACCAGCCCCTTTCCAGAATGCAAGAAAGAATTTCCCAAGGAAATATTTTCACTCCAATAACCAGAACACCCAAGGGGGAGGTAGACTAGTTAATCTGGAAACCAAGAAGTTTGGGGACAACCCTGGAGAACCATTAAAATGATGGGAATTTGGAGAACCTCACTTAAGGAGGAACTGTCTACGTTTGACTTCTGCAACAAGAACCATATTTCAAAACCTTCAAGAGTCGTCTACAATGGGATATGTGGGCATAAYCTTACACAAAATCAATGCAATTGTGGATGGCTGGCAAGCATAATAATAATCGTATTTCTATTTTAATTGATATGGGAGCTACTTTGAGTTATGTTTCTCCTAGTGTAGTGGATTCAAAAAAGATTAAGAAAGTAAAGCATACAAAATATTGTCTAGTACAACTAGGAATAGGAGCAAAAATAAAAGTAACATATTTCATTTATGGTTCTAAACTCAGCTTAGATGGTCAAAAAACAAGGCTAAATCTCAATATTCTACCATTAGGGTCTTATGATATCATTATTGGAATGGACTGGTTAGAGAAGCATAAATAAATTTGTATTGCTATAAAAAACCACTTACTTACAAGGATGAAAACAACCTTGTTAGGATAGTACAAGGCATCAGAAAACCAGCCTCAGTTAGGTAGATTTCAGAAATGCAATTTAAGAAGTGCATGAATAAAGGTTGTAAGATTTATGCTATTCAAGTGACAAACCTATTGGAAAAAGAAAATAAACCCAATCTAGAAGATTTTACCATCTTACATGATTTTAGAGATTTATTTGTAGACGAAAAATACCAGAACTGCCCCCAAAAAGAGAGATCTACTTCTCTATCGATCTGCTTCCTAGGTCAACCCCTATATCTAAGGCGCCCTAGAGAATGAGTTTACCCAAATTAACAAAGTTAAAAATTCATCTATAAGAACTGTTGGAAAAGGAATACATCAGACCAAGTGTCTCACTGTGGGGAGCACCAGTCCTTTTTGTTAAAAAGAAAGATGAAACTCTAAGATTATGCATTAATTATAGATAGTTAAACAAAATGACTGTTAAGAACAAATATCCCCTACCCGAAATCAATGATTTGTTTGACCAAGTGGGAGGGGGAATTTTTTTTTCTAAGTTTGATTTAAGATTTGGTTATCACGAGGTTATAATAAAGGATGAATACATAAGTAAAACAATGTTCTGAACGAGATATGGACATTATGAATTTGTGGTTATACTATTTGGTCTCACTAACGCACCAACAATGTTTATGTGTTTAATGAATAGCATATTTATTCAGTACCTGGATAAGTATTTTTTTTGTATTTATTGACGACACTCTAGTGTATTCAAAAATGAAATAAGAACATGAAGAACATCTAAGGATAATGTTGAAGACATTAAGAAAACACACACTATATGCAAACTTTGACAAATGTGACTTTTACCAAAAGAAAATATAGTACCTAGGACATGTAATATCTGAAGAGGGTATTGCAGTCGACCAAGAGAAGATAAGAGCCATCATGGAATGGCCTATCTCTAAGTATGTAGCAGAAATCCGTTCATTCATGGGAATCACTAGGTAGTACCGTAGATTTATAGATGGATTCTCTAAGATTGCATACCCTATCACATCCCTACAGAAAAAGGGAACCAAGTTCAGTTGGTCGCAGAAATGCTAGGACAGTTTTAATAAGTTAAAAGAATTGTTAACAACCTCACCTATTTTAAGGGTAGAAGACCCGGATAAAGACTTCAAAGTCTACGTGGATGCGAGAAAAGAGGGTTTGGGAGGTTTCCTAACTCAAGAAGGGCAAATAATTTGTTACGAGTCACAAAAACTAAAAGAGAACGAATGAAACTACGTCACTCACGACTTGGAATTAGAAGTTGTAATCCATGCGTTAAAAATGTGGTGACACTATATAATGGGAAAAAAAATTATGTTGCTAACTCATAACATTGGTGTGAAATCCTTGTTTAGTCAGCTACATCTTAACACAAGGAAGGCAAGATGGCTGACCTTCTTGAGCGAATTCAATTTTGAGGTAAGACACATCAAGGGTAAGGAAAATAAAGTGGTAGATGCCTTAAGTAGAAGAAATCATGGGTTGTTTGAGATAAACATTAGCAAGGAAGAAGGTGATATTGAGCAAAGGATAAAAGATGCAAGTAATAATGATGAAAAATACATCAAAAAAATGGCATATTTACAAAAAAATGCAGAAAATTTAGACAGAACAGATCTGAGTTTGGACATAAATGGATTACTAAGATTCAAAAATAGACTATACATACCAGATTCTGCTAAATTAAAGCTAACAATTTTGGATGAAGTACACAAGAATCCGTATATTGGTCATCTGAGATACCACAAAATGGTAACAACATTGAGGAAGTTGTTTTATTGTCCTGGTATGAAAGGCGAGACAGAAGAATACTTATCTAAGTGCCTAGATTGTCAACATGTGAAGGTTAAACACCAGCACCCAACCGACCTGTTACAACCTATACCTGTACCGGAATGGAAGTGGGTGACTATCTCACTGGATTTTATCACGGGTTTTCCAAAAAACTAAAAAACAGAATGATTCAATTATGGTAGCAATTGATAAAATTAGCAAGTCTGCACATTTTATTTCTATGAAATCTACTTATAAAGCTATTAAAATTGCTGAAATATTTATGAAGGAAATTTTTAGACTACATGGTATTCCTAAAATGGTGATTTTGGATAGAGATGTCAAATTTACATCTACGTTTTCGAAAGAATTGTTTGCACGGTTTAATACTAACTTGAATTTCAGCACAAGCTACCATCCAAAAACATATGGGCATACTAAATGAATGAACTAAATTGTGGAATATATTCTATGAATGTACGTAAGGAAGAAACTAAGTAAGTGGGAGGAATACCTACACTTGGTGGAATTTGCATACAGTAATGGCTGTTAGACATTGGCTAAGATGATCCCCTTCGAAGTATTGTACGAAAAAAAGTGTACTACTTTGATTAGCTGGGATAACCCAGTTGACAGTCTCATGGTGGGACCATAAATGCTCTAGGAAATGGAGAATACAGTAAGAAAATTACAACAAAATTTAAAAGAGGCACAAGACAGACAAAAAAGTTATACAGATATTAAAAGAAGACAATAGGAATTTCAAGTTGGAGATCACATGTATTTAAAATTCAAAGCAAGAAAAAGTTCATTAAATCTAGGAAACTATTCAAAGTTGGCACCTGGGTTTTGTGTCCCCTTTGAGATCTTAGGTCAAATTGGACCCGTGGCATATCAACTTGCACTTCCTGCAAATATGAAAGTTCATAATGTATTTTAGGTTTCTTTGTTAAAAAAATATGTTCATGATCCTACTCACATGATCAATTGGAACATGGTGCAAGTGGAACCAGAAGGCGGGTTCTGATCAAAGCCTCTGTGCATTCTGGATAAGAGAGAAAAAGTACTACGAAACAAAGCCACCACCCAGGTAAAAGTGCAATGGAAGAACTTTAGTCCTGAGGAGGCCACGTGGGAATTGGAGGAAGATTTGCAGAAATATTATCCAACCCTATTCCAAGAAAGGAACAAACATTGAACACAATGTTTTACTAAAGAGGGAGAGTATGTAATATCCCCAAAAGTAATTAATTATTAAAGTCTATATGCACTTAGGAATTTATTTCTGTTTTTTGGAAAATTCGTATTTGGAAAATTATTGCCATTTATTGAAAATTATGAATTTGGAATTTGATTAATTGTAATTAATTATTGTGACTGTTGGGAAAATATTTTATTTTCTCAACCAACTCTTTGACTATGACACTTGTAAAAGACAAATTTTTTTATATTAATTGTTGAAGGACAAATGGAATAGCTAGGTTGAAATCATCTAACCATGACTCCATGAGTGGGGAACATGCTTGAACTACCTAAAGGATGAATTTTACAAGTGGAAAATGAGGAGTTTGGCCATTAGCATCCCCTGAAAATCAGGGATTTGTAAACCTGCAAAAATTCCCAAAGGGGGAATGTTGATACTGAGAGGGGGGTGAATCAGTATCAAGTACAATTTAAAACATTTTTTAAATTATACTTAAACCATTTAATTATATCCAATGAGCAATGAACAATAGTACAAGAGTTACTCCAATACACCACAATACACCATGCATAATATATGAGAAATAATCAATAGTTATTGTTCAAGGGAAGTAATGACTTCCAAAGGTAGCTACAGATTCCAAATGTAAAGGGAGGGATAAAACTCCAAGAGGAAGATACAATCCTCCAATATCAATAGAGAGTTGAACTCTCCATCCTTTCCCCTTCCTTCCACCCAAGAATATATGAGAGATAATAAAACTTTACATTAAATCATCAACCAATCATCAGATAGAACCTGATAATGATTCTTGAGACTTCTTCAATTTCTGCAATTCTTCAATTCTTGGAGTACTCTGATCCTATCTATAATATTACTCAATGTATTCTCTAAAACTCCTCCAAGATTCACTCCTTGAATCCTCCCCAAAAAGAAGTTATAGAAAGAATGGTAGACTTTATTCAATTCTGGTCTATTCAGGAGACTGAACTTGTACAAAATGCCCCGCGCTCAATATTTAACATCTGATTCTGAAATTCACACAAAAGAAACTATAGTCCATACTCTTTCCAATTAAATTTGTCCCATGTAACTTGGATTCTCTATGAATAATTTATGAATTTTTACCCTGAACACCTGTTTATTGACTAGCTTCAGGACTGGTCACAAGCCCTATCTTCCACATAGTGTATCTCCATAATTATAGTGAATCAAGAGATGAAATTTTTACCAAAGGTACCTTGATATGTCTTCTCAATACCATAGTGATTTCACCATCTGAATCGTTCTATAAAAAACGTTATAGAAAAAATGGTAAGATGACCTGAAAATAACATACCTTAGAACACATCACCAAAAGACTTCATCCTCCCTTGAAATCCGGCCTTCTTTTCTTCTTATTTCCTTTGAAATTCGACCTATATAAAATGAATGTATAATGATGTTTATTTATACCATTTATTTCACTTTCTTTTAACATTAGGGCCGACCTGACTCTGTTATTTTGTAATTCTTTTATTTAATTATCTTCGGGGCCTACATGTACTTCCTTCTTCAATTCACTTTGTATATTCAAAAATTCATTTCTCCTCAACCATGAGGATCCACGTGACATGCCACATACCACTAGAAACAACATGATGTATACTATTCAACCATGGGTGTTGTATCTACATGTGCATTTTCCTTCATGTCCAAATACCTTCATCAATATTGTGGTCCAAAACCCATGACTAGGGTTGAGATCAATAACAACAACCAATCTTCCAACAATCTCCCCCTTTGTCATTGATGGAAACACTCATGCACCCCCTATCATCATGATCCCAATTTCTATACCCCTTTGACATCAATGGCAAAGGGTATGGCTTCTCCCCCTAAGTTTAATGACAAGAGGTAACCTTCTCTTTGGGGATGCTCCCCCTAAACATGTGGCACTCAATAATACTTCATCCTTATTTTTGGTATTTGGGACTTTTTCTTCCTTGGAATACTTTTGTGTGGATTATGTCTTCTCTCTCTTCTTCATATCTAGGATGTATATGTTGTTTGGTCTTCTTGTTGCAGTTGCAACCAATCTTCCTGAGCTATTTTCTCTAATTTTACATTTTCGGGAGTCAAATGTAAGAGTGTATCCTTGATCACACATTTTACTAACACTGAGTAGATTATGATTCAAGTCTTCAACCAATAGAACATTATTTTCTTTTACATTTTTTCCTCCAAGATCTACTACACCTTCTCCAAGTATTTTGGCAGATGAGTCATTTCCAAATGCGACATTGCCACCCTTTCTCTTCAAGCTGATGTGAAGAACATCCATTGTCTATGTACCATTCATCTTCTTCTTTACATTCTTCAGTGGTTAATGTTATTCAACAATCTTCATTGTTTGGAATCTCTTTCCTTATCGATATTGTGGTTGGCATAGGGACATCTTCATTCATATATCTGCATTCTTGTGCTTTGTGACCAAGACAATTGCATTTGTAGCATAGAATATTTTTTTCCATCAATGGGTAAAATGAATTATAACTTCTGTTGACAAATCCATGATTACTTCCATATCTTTTGTTTACACCATTCATGTTTCTTGTGTATTTGTTCTGTTAATTGATTCTGCAATTAATTGCCTTATGTCAAAAATTTTTGCAAGTATAAAAATGACCAAGAAAGAAATTTTGATACATGGGAGTAAGTGACCTTTTTTGTGATGTAGTCCATCTGGGTTCATGATCTACTCTTCTAAAGTTTCCTTCATACTGATTGAAGCTTCTTTGATTCTTGAAGGTAGGAGGTCTTCTTGCATATTCATCTCTTTTGTAATCATTCCTTCTTTCTGGTATCTTGGTCCACTTCTCATCAACTGTCTATGTAGCTCTTTCTTCATCCTTCTTGTTGGTATTTTCATCCTCTTTGTATGAAGTTTCACCCATGTATCCAAGATGCGTTAATTCTTTTGGCACCTGAGAGTTTCTTAAGCTCTTCCTCAATAAGACAAATTCTTGTTCAAGTTTCTCACAATCTTCTTCTTTCTTTATCATTTGGACCTTCTTTACTTCTACTATTCTTCTTGCTTCTTCGAGTAGAGTTTTCAAGGAAATGGTTTCTTCTATTAGTTTATGAAAGTCTTCTAATTTTTCTTTAATCTTACAACTATCTTTTCATAATTACCCAATTCACTTCTTAGTTTTCTACGCGTGTCTTTGAGCTTGCTATTTTCAATCTCAACATGCTTCAATTTTTTAAGATTCTCATATTCTTGTTGAATCATTTCTACTTCATGATTTTCTTATTCTTCATTGTCATCTCTTTCAATCCTTGAATGAGGACATTCAAATTCGACATGTCCTACTCGTTCACAATTAAATCAAAAGAACTGACCTCTATTTTCTTTTTGAAATCTGAGATGTTGTAATCTTCTTCAAGTTATTCTTCTTCTATTGCTTCTTCCCTTGCATAAAGTTCTTGTAGCTTGTCCCAAATATA
>JASDQU010109599.1:43977-76968 GCA_032191745.1 Picea mariana | reverse complement strand
AATGGTGGAGTATTGACGAAGGGCCCCACTCCTATCGTGTCACCTTCTGTATCATTCTCCACCTGACCGTGTGACAAGACTCGGCTCCTCTTTGTCCTCTGACATCTGTCCATCTCTCATTGATGTGGCCAAGGGCTGTGACCTCAGCCTTACCCCGTCAGGGCTATGGGGTTTGTGATGCCAAGATGCACAAGTCAACGGGACTCTCGGTATGATGAATCCTGATGCGCTCCTTATCTCGGATAGCTAGCCTCCACTATGCCACTGTCCTCCTTCGCTGTTGTGCTGACAGCTAGCCCCCACTCATCAGGGTTTTGCGGATCATGATTCTGACTTGCACAAAACTCTTGTCAATGGGATCCTTGATTTCCCGATGAACAAAATGCCGACAACGCCTTGATCTTCAACACCTGTCCCTCAGATGGACGTTCGGCGTTCTGTCAGGATTTCACCTTGGCATTTCTCGATGGTAAATCTCGTGCAGCTCTGGTCCGATCTGACGGCTGATGGGATTTCTGAATGAGATCCAACGGCTGTGGATCTCTATCTTCCTTCTCCTCCATTGTGGATCCTTGAGCCTTGTTGCGCGCGTTTTCCTCAACGCTTTTTCTCCTAAGATTTCACGTCCGAATCCCCAAGGGATTTTATCCTCCTTATCCTTCCATCTTGACTGTTTGTACTTGCCATCAATGACAAGCATACTAGCATACTACCTGTTAAACATTTGCCAACAGGATGAGTAGAAATAGTTGAGAGTGTTTGGAGATTTGTCTTATGGTGGAATTTATTGTTTTTCCTTCTGAAAAGAAAATGTGTATATATGTATATTCATAATTACTTAACTAAACTACAATTGTCTAAATAAAATTGTTGAGCTGGAATATTTTAATTAAGGGAATTCACAAACATTTGATTGGGTTATTGTCTTTTTAAAAAAAAAATGAATAGTCTTGTTGAATGGATTGGATGCATACAAAAATTACTATAGAGATGAAATTTATTGTTATTAGTACATGCACGAGACTTGTATGTACTAGATACACATGCATTTCTTGCACATGTACACTAGTATGTATGAGTTTTCTTGGCTTACTTACTAATAATGTTGGTTATTTGTTATGAATGTGTGAACCATGTGTCTTTTCTCTTGTATTATAAAATACTTTAAACTTCGGGACGAAGTTTCCTGAAGGGTTGGTGTATGTAACAACCCTAGTTAAATAACTAATTGTCAAAGTTAAATAATTTTTTAAGGTTTATTAAGTTTAATTAATTAAATAATTAATTGTCCTAATGTATATTAATTAATTAATTATTATTTATTGTTTAATGTATATTAATTAATTGATTAATTAATTAATTAACTCATTAAATGTTTAGGTAACGAATTAAAGTTTAATAAATTTTAATTTATTAAAAGAAAACTTAACGTATTGAAGGATGGAACCATTAAGGAGAAGGGGATAAGGTGGTTGGCATTGAATGGAGAGATAAGGGGGGAGAGGTGGTGAATGGACGAGAGGATATGAGGGGGAAAAGACATTCGAGAGGGGGACTTTTGATTTTGGGGCAGGGAGAATTATTTTGATATTAGGAGACTATATTGGAGCATTTTCGAAGGGGGGGATTGGAAAACTGTATTTCTGGTTTTTGGCTTGAGGAATTTGTTGCACTGTTATAAGGGAGCATCTGTTGCTAGGAGTTTTTGGCTCGAGGGCCAGGAATCCTTACAGAATCCTAGAGCTAGGGAGCCGGATAGGCTCTGTTCCTAGCTGGCTGGGAGGAAAGATTCAGTTTTGGGCAGAGTTTGGTAGAGCAGCTTGGGCACAGTTTCGGCTTCAGCTTGGACAAACAGAGTTGGGAGACAAATCAATTGACATGTATTTTTGTTCGTTATTATGGCATGTTCATTTAAAAAAATCACTTGGTAGGTATTTTTGTTCGTTATTATGGCATGTTCATTATCATATGATGTTTCAATATGTTACTTACTCTATGTACATTATTCAATATATAGTTTATATCATGCTGCCCATTTGGAATTTTGCTAATCCATAAAATGTAAATTGTTATTTTGCTGATGTTATTTTTCTGAATATAGAACCGTAAAAGAAATTATAAATATCAATGTTATGTTTAAATTTAATTAATTCTAGGTTCTGTTAGAGAGGACCTTACATGAGGTACGCAGACCATGACGTGTGTGACTCGACCAAATTTCCATAATTAGTCGAGGAAAACTATATGATCAACACAGGGGAGATTGGAGCCCTAGAAAGGCCAGTGCTAGACCCCGCACAGTGAATTACATGGCTATATAACTAAGGTATAATGAACCTCTTGGACATACCGCATTTTAGGGGTGGTAAGAATGTCGGTTTGTGCCTCAAGTAGCTAGTTTCCCAGGTCCATGGAGGTATTCTTTGGATGGACAGACCAGTACATATTGACGTGGAATTAATTTCCAAAATAACAAGATTACCTACAATTGGCGCACAGTCGGAAGAATTTTTAGAAAACAATGCGCGTGAGAAAGAAATGGAAGAAAAAGTAAAGGCATAGTTCGACATGACCAGGGAGAATAGAGGCATCATCATCAAAGAAACAAATGATGACACCACAAGATTCACCAATAATCTAATGGCATGCAAGCTTCTAAGAAAATTTCGTAGAAAGGAAACACCAACAGGAGTGATCGCAGTAGCAGCCTAATGCGCGAAGGAGATGGTGTTCATTTGGGCGATGTACCTGCTGAACCAATTCCTACTTGATTGTCGTGATGCACAAGACAATGGAACCGAGTTCCATTATTCTTGGTTGATAATACTGATATCTTTGGCAGGGTAGAAGGAGCCTAAGCTATTAGGATTCATGGACAGGGTAGGGAAATGCTATGCAGCTAGGTACGAATCTATCTGGCAGGAGAAAGATAAAAATACACAGTAGGCCAACAACACTGTGTTTTCCACACTACTAGAATAAATCCAGCAGTGCACATCAAACGTATGGCACATACCAATGGTGGTCACGCAAAATACAGAAGGGATGGACAAATTCAAGGCATCCCGTTATCACCTATGGATCCAAGCGACAAAGGATCCTAAAAAGGAATGGTTGAAGATGCAATATTTCATCACTAGGAAAGAGGTCGATTGGATTATCAAGGATTTCCCTATGCAGTGGAAGCTACCAATAAAAAAACCAACCACGAGGAAAGGCACGATGCATTCCTTAAATCTCAAAGAGATGACCAAAGCAGGCTCGTGAGCCCGAATAGGTAGTCCGCCTGAAAACACCAGGACAACCATGAAGAGAACCCTACCAAGTGGGAGTATCACAATACCAAAAAGGCCAAGGATAATTCCCACAACAATGAGAACAAGAAACTGGTCATAGACTGTGAGAAAGGAGACAACACAGGCTCCAAAGGAAACAAGCCAGGGAACAACAATAGAGGCACAACCCTCACAGACAACAAAAATCCCACGCAGGGAAAATAAGAAAGCAAGAAGAGGAAGTATGAGACAAAGGACCTAGACATCACCCTCACATGGGATGATGCAGAGATCATCGCAGACAAGGTCCAAGATAGGAGTGAGGAAGTGGTCAAAACTGTAGTGGCACAGAGGGAAGAGATTATGGCTAAGCTCCTAGAGGTACACGACAACATTCAACAACTATGGAGTTGAGTAGAATCTCATGCCACTGCGCAGCCACAAGATAAGAAACATAGGCCATCTTTGTAGAAAGAGGGTGAAGAGACTATGTAGTTTGTTGTCTAGAGGAGGGAAACAATCACCATAATGTGTCAAATGATCAGATCTGATCAACAAACAACATAGAAACCCCTGCAAGAGGTAGAACAAATTGAGATGGTGATGGTTCACATTCCAACAAAGGATTTATATGGACTATAATCCAACATCATGTAGGAAGTGCATTCTAGGGTTTGTATAGATGCCACAAACCTAGATGTGAGTAGAGGATTCACAAAGATGCTCCAGATTACATGCGACCAGTTGACAGTGGAAAAGGAAGAAGAGAAGAAACATAGAGATAGGATAGAGAAGGGAGTGATAGTGGCATACAACCAAATCCCCAATAGCGCACAGGAAGTAGAAAGAAGAGCAGAGGAGAAGACCAACCTCATTACGCAGACAATTGACCAATTCAGGTAAGAGATCAAGGATCTTAAAGAGAACATCAATCCCACAACCTTGCCTGAGGTATGAGAGTAGAGGAAAGAAGAAGCTACACTCCAACTGAAAGAAATGGAGAAGCAAGTCAGCACAACAACCAGATTATTCAACAGAGCAGTACAGATTTGGACAATGCTGGAGGAAGATGAGCAGGTCCAACAATGGACTGTGGGACCAGGAGGAAGAAAGGATAAGCACAATGATCTAGGACCTCAATCATATAAAAAAGACAACGAGCATCATAGAGCATCTGAAAGGAACACAAGATATGAAGAAGTTGTAGGAAGAGCTAAAATCAGGGCAGATGCAGAGGCAGGAAAGATAGGCGCAGATGGAACCCCTTCAAGAAAAAACACCACAGATGATTGACCAGTTGGAGGAGGAGAATAAGAACATGGTGCAAGCACAGATAGAGTGTGCAACAATGATCTAGGAGGAGATCACAATGCAAGCATTAGAATCACTTGCAGAGAAGGCCGCACACATCCAAGAAAGAGGAAGGGAACTTGAAAACAAGTTCCATAGCCTAGTAGAGGCTATCGAAAGAGCGCACACTTCCTATGTGGCTCGAGATGAGCCACATGTCAATGTTGGGGGCCTGTTGGGCATAGGATAATTTTGAGGAAAAGTCCAATTTTGGAAATTAAAGCTTAAATTTGGAAAAAGATAGCTGGGAGGAAAAGAACCATGTGCGAGGGAAAGCCACATGCAAAGGAGGAAATCATGCAAGGAACTTGTTGGCACAGGGGAAGACCGGGAGTTCAATGCTTCAACAACGCACCAAAAAAACCCTAACTACCAGCCCTTTCGACAACACCTGCGAAGCAGATGAAGTCTCACCTGAGGTAGAGGCAGGGGGGGTTATAGGACTCAAGTGTCTACAAGCTAGCTAGGACATAGATCTATGATTACAATACTTAATAGAGTAGTTATCAGTTAGCATTCATTAGCATTTAACCCTTTTTCACATCACAGGTAAAACCCTAATTACAGAGCAGCACAATGTTCAACAAGATCTAACACATCTAAGCACTTAGCACATAGAAATAGATCATATCTAGCATTCATTCATATCACCAAGCAATAAGATACTATATCAGATGCATATAACATACAGAAAGATGACAACACTAATCATAAATCACATTTATCACATAAAACAACCATAACACGGGATATACGTGGTTCACCCCCAACATGGGGCTACGTCCACCAACTCTTCGCCTTCTTTATTATCTTCTTTCAATATTCTCACATGCACAGAGCCACAAAACCAACTCCGCATAGGAAAGGATATCTGTGTGCACCTCGCCAGATCCTCCTTCCCCGAGCTTGGCACAATACAAAGCCTCTTTACAATCACTTGCACTCATCTCTGCAAGTTCTCAACACACAGTATGCACAAAGCCTTTACAATCACATAGATCAACTACTTACATTGCTTGCACTTATCATGATATCACCCTTAGCACCACCTACTTACATCACCTAGCTTTCTATTTATACATTACAAAAGGGGCCAAATCATGGGTAAACCCATGGGATGACATCCCATACACGTTAGATAAACCCTAAACCAAAAAAGGCCTATAAAAGGGGGCAAGATCTTATGATCTCCACTTCGTCTGGTGCTCCATCTTTGACCAACCTGTCCAAGTACCAAAATTGGTCAAACATGACCAACGTTTCCACAAAACCTGGTCAAGGGCCAACAATGCTCATGTAGGAAAACCTAACCACGTTAGGATTAGGGTTTTTGTAAGAGATTGTAATGGTTGATAAGATGAAAATTAGTATAAATTAGGACCTATTAGGTCTAGGTCTAGGTTCTTGAGTTATGTTTTGTTCAGTTAAGGAAACTACTAAAATATATGATACCATTTTTGTAAGATGTTGAGCTATAAGATATTCAATAAGTTAGATATTGAGGGTTAGATCACAGGCTAAAAAGCCCGGTGTGATCTAGTCTACCTCACAGAGGTTGTGGAACCTGTTTTGTGATTGTATAGTCGGAATTGTAGTTTGCACAGTGCCATATCTTGCAGAAATATAAATAAAAGAGTCTAAGAATCCAGATATTTATGGACGTAGCCTAGGAGGGGGTGAACCACAGTAAAACTTGTGTTATGTGTGGTGTTTATTGCATATTTACCCTCTATTAGTAGTTAGATGATGAATGGATGAATGAATAGTTATGTTAGATCTGTTATCTAGTAGATCAGTTAGATTGCATGCATAAAATTAACAAATGAATGAATCTTAAGTGTGATAGAGAGAACAACAAGATGAAGGCCTAAGAATATGATTTTCAATCCCAGATCCCCACTCTTTCCTAGATTGCAAGCATTTGAGCATTGCAGTCACCCATAGAACTATATCAGGTGAGACTGTACGGTACATTCTATGTGTTGTGTTTCCTTCTGGTTTAGCAGGAGGGCTGATAGTTTGAGAGGGTTTTGTTGGAAACTTGTTAGATCTAAACCTGGGTCAGCCAAGAAGTAGATAAAGAGAGTGATAGCCAACACATATGATGTACATAAACCATGTACATCAACCTGTACCATACCATGTATCAACCATGTACCATATCAACCTTGTGTCTCAACATTTACCAACATCATGAAGATATGCATCCAAGATATACCTCAAACCATGTGCCTCAAGCATGTACCAACATCACTCATGATATGTCCCCATCATGTCATACACCTCTTGTTTCACCAGAGCCTACTGCTGAGAGAAATCCTGAATGACCTTCTTGGTGATAGGTCCTTCCAATCATTGTTCAATTGAGGTGACCACTTGTTCTAGCTGTGTACCTTGTCCTTCAATCTCCTAAAAAAGTGTGCAAGCTTCATCCTGCACTAGCTAGATCCTCTGGGTCACTTCCATGACTTTACTCTAGATGGCATAGACCTGTTACTGAACCGTGCATTGTTCCTGTGACCCTTTCATCCTCTCAATCAGTGACAGTAGCTTCAACTGTGTTTTAACTTTTGCTGCTTGTTTCTTCACTTCCTGGAGCTATGACTCCAATGTCCTTAGTTCAGGGTCCTCTGCAAGGCGCTCATAGGTCTGTGCACTTCAACTGCTAAGTTTCTTGCATTCCAAGGTTAATTATTTGATTCTCTCAACTACACTCTAGGAAATTTCCTCTCTCTGATATCACACTTCCTACGAAGTGCTTGGCACATCTTGTAGTTCTAGTTTTTCTATTTGTTATTGGAGCTGGTGAATGGCTTCAACGAGCTTCCCCACCTGCCTCTCAATGGCTTCTTCTTCGCTCTTTTCTATGACTATCACAGAGCGAAGTGCTCTGGTGACTGATTCTTTAACTCCCATATGCTCTGCGAGCAACTGTTCTTTCTCCTTCTGGATCTGTGCTCTATCCTCTACAATCTTTGCCTGGAGGTCATCTTTTTCTTGTTGGGAAACTTGACATTTCTCTATCGCTTTCTCTTTTTCTTTCTTTAGAGCCTCTATGGCCTGTTCTTTTTCCTCCTAGATATGACAAAGGTGAACTTCTGTCGAGTCTGCTAGTCTGGGTAGCTGGGCAGGCTCATCTCCCAACTCTGTTCCTTCTAATGGTGGTGGAGTAGTAGACACTGCACGACTCGAATAGAGAGCCCATTGTACTCCTTTAAGTTATGCTTTGATCCTGTTAAACATTTTCTTCTATTTGGCTTCACTTATCTGCAAGATATCCTATAAGGTTTCTGACACAACGACAATGATAAGGTTGATGTCATCCACCATTAACACAGTCTGAAATGGTGCTTTATTGGATTTTGACTTCTTCCGTGATATAGATTTCTTTGGGGAAACCTTTCTTTTCTTCAATGTCTCTATCTCTTCAAGGGGAGTTTTAGGTGGTGTTACTTCGCCCTGCTTTTGCTTGTCTTCTTTCCCTTCATCCTCTTCTTTTTTCACTTTTTCATCTCCTCCTCCTTCAGGTGATTCTGATGTAGTCTCTTCTAATGCGATGTGTATTTCCTATACATATTCCTTCTTTTTCTTCTTACTGCTAGGTGCATCATATTCTTCACGAGTGACTACATGACTTTCGATGAAGTCGGGGTCGGACAGTTCTACCTATTCAACTGGTACAAGGAATTATTTAGGCCGCTCCTTGGTGATTTCCTCCATGTATTCCTCAGTGATCTTATAATAACTCTGTAGCTCCTCCTTTCTTTCATCTCTTCGCGCAGTGATATATATGAAATGCCTATCTGCGTGGAACTTTGCAAATGGCATGAAATGATGCAGTGTATTCAACATCATGCGAGGGAAGGATTCAATGGCCCTCTTCAGTTGTAAGTAATAGGTGTGGAACACCATGTTTGATTGCCATTGTTTCTCTATGTCGCTCGAATACCATAGCATAGTGAACTTCGTAGCTAGTGGTTTGGACGACTCAATTTCAGGGAAGGTCGCTCCTTCTGCCATCTCCCAAGTAGTGAAGGTGATGAGAATCAACAACCAACTGAAATGAAACTCATAGCCCTGATCCTGAGCTTCGCGAAAGTCTTTCTCTAATTAGTTGACGAGGTAGTTCACCTAGTTCATTTGCAACCCTTCAATGCATTTTCCTAAGAGGTCGACGACAAACCTCATGACCTGTGTTGGCCTATTCTTCCTAATGATCTTACCAGTGATCAACTGGTAAGCTAGGCGCACTGTTCCATTCTGGATGGAGGATACCTTATAGCCCTGCTTCCCCTTCTCCACATTGCCATAGGTGTCTTTTATTGTCTATACCAGGGGGTGATCTACAACCTTCCCTGGGTAAAAGTCCTGTGGGTCTGGCCCTTGCATGCTTAACCCGATGATTCAGTGGATCAGCACCGGATCTACTCTGATGTGCCTATCCAACCATAGGTAACCACCATCGAAGCACGAAAGTAGGAGTTTAACGCACACGTTATCCTCTTGGTGTCTTCTGAAGTGTGGTAACTTCATCACATTGAGGATCGTGGACCTCGCGATGTCCATGGTACATGGATGGGGGATTATATTCGACTTCTTCCCCGATTTCTTGGTCAATTACTTTTATGGTGCGATCATTCCATAGTTCTTGTGGTCTCCCAAGTTATATTCATTGATCTTCAACATCAAAATCCTTTCCAACTGGACTCCTACTATGTGTATCCCCTTCGGGAGGTACGTAGTGATTACTATGTAGTCGAATTCCCTCAGGACACTGTCACGACTCACCGTACCAGCCAGAGGCAGGATGTAGTTGGGTAGGATTGATGGGATGAGCTTTGCATTCACCAATTCATCACGATGCTTGCTATGTTTCTCAACAGTGGGTCAACTAGACCGATGTTGCGCAGTTGACGGGGATGCTTCCAATCCTCGCGTCAATGAAGCTTGTACGCCTGTGGACATCACCTTTTCATTCATGAGGTCTATTAGGATCTCTTAGATGAAATTTTCTACTGTGCTAATGTCATCCGACATGCACGCTCGAGATAAGATATCTCAGGTCGGTGAGCAAACACTCAATGTAACAGAATGGGTGGCGAGCTCTCAATAATCATTGCACGAAAGAAACTAGTTCTTTGTGGGCTAGGATAATCACAATTGGAAAAAGTGTTCTCGGTGCAACACTCAACGGGATAAATAGAAAACGTCATAACAGACTCCTCCAATGGGAAGGAATGCCTCAATCAATGCAATTCCATTCGTTATGGTGCGGTCGCAACGGTCCAATGGCGAGCGTTCTAGCAATAACTGCATTTCTAGCCGTTCTAGAGTGTCATTCTAATGGTCTGGATGCCTCCAATGGTCATATCGCTTCGCCATGCTGAAGTGCCAGTCGGTCCTATTCTTCTATTCCGTCGAGGTTCAATTTTTTCAAACTTTCCATCTTCTCTGGAACCTTCTGCAGTTTTTCTAGCTTTACTTTCTTCTTACTAAGCTTCCTTGATTTCTTTCCTGTGATCTGAGTCACTGAGTTCCTCTTTCAATTTTGATTCTTTCCTTCTCTTAGCATAGTAACTTTGCACTACTGAGGATCTTTCACAATATTTGAGGATAATACTTCTTTTCTTGTTGTTTCTGGAGTAGGTGTTCTACAATCCTATGTGGATAAGTTCTTAAAGTCTTCTTGCATTATTTTAACTTCGACAACTAGGTCTTTGGTCCTTAGTTGCTTCAAATTGTCCTCTTATTCTTCGATTAAGCGTGCTATTCTCCTAGCCATGAAATCCTTTAAGTATTGTTTTTTCTGTTTTATAGCTTCTTCTTCTTCTTTCCTTCAGATCTGATCTCTCTCAGTCTAGGTCTTTCCTAACAAAAGTGCAAAAGGAGTGTTGTTTTCAGCAAACTTAATGACCTCAATTTCTTCTTTTGTTGATGCTCCGAGTGAAGGAACCATAACAGGCTTTCCCAAAATTTTCCAAGTTATTTCTGTCATAATTGTTGCGTCCCTTTCATCACCTAAATGAGCAAAATAAGGACGCTTACAAGTCTAGTTGGGTTAGCTGTACAAGACAACAGTGAATGCAAGATTTAGAAACATCAAGCATAAGAAATAAACAAAGAACTAAAATAATAACAATAAAAGAAACTAAACTAGAGTGCATAAGGGAAATAGAACAAAAAATAAACAACATGCATGCCACCAATGGATAAGTTGTATTAGTGGGAAAACACCAAAGAGAAAGGGAGACTTATGGGTCCCCTCTTCCTCCAAGGGAGGGCTCTTGAACCCCCAATGATTGAGATCTTCTTACAAGTAGAAAACTAAAAGGAAATGGTAAAGAAATCCAAAGCCCATTCACTCAAGAGGTGATGTGAATGGCTAAGTGAAATGGTGCTTGTATGCTCTTAATGAGAAAAGAGGATTCCCAAAGAGAATATAGGAAGCATAACAATACAAATGAATTCCTTGAAAATATAGTGCACCCATGGTCTCTTTTTATAGCAAATCTTCAAGGCATTATTCAACCCGTCTTTAGTGTGAACAAGGGGCTCTTTAGGGCACCCTTAGGTCTTTGACCAACCCCCCACTCGGATTTAGCTCAGATTTGGGTGTCAAATCGACTTGGGAGATGAACCAGAAGTGGGTGGAAGGCCAACCAAAATCATGATTGATAAATGCGTCATTCTAAGGTGTGCACATCTTTTTTCATCCACAGTCGTGCATCGGGTGCATATGTGCTTTTCCGACGTTATTCAAATGTCACACGTGTGTGTGCTACCTTTGTATCTTTAGTGCATGCTGATTTTTTAACTAGTTGTATAGTTTTGTGCCCTTTGGAAATGCATTTTCTAGGCCATGGATGAACTAATGGGTGTTTGAAGATGTTGGATTCCTATAACCATTTTCGGAAGAAATTCCATCGATAACAATAATGTTCACTTGTGTTTCTGCATCCAATACATAGTCTATGTCGAAGTCTCATATTCTTGTTTCTATGCACTCTTTCTCTTTTAATATATCTAATAAACTTATGTCTCTGTGATCATTCAATGTTTCTTTCATCTTCAATAATATAGTCTCTGATTCTTTCTAGTTCTTGAGCATATTCTTAGTCTCTTGACCTTCCTCATGGTCTTCTTGTCTCATGTTCATCTTTTCAACTTTAGCAATCATTCTAGGGCAATCTAAAACTTCATGTCCAGTAGACTTAAAACAAAGGCAAATGGGACCTCGACCAAGGCATTCCTTAGCAAGATGTTCTGGTCTTCTACAATTATAACAAAGAGTCAATCCTCTCTTTCTCTTGAACGATCCCCAACCTTTCCTGTACTGCACACTGGGATCACAGTGGTGTATCTGCAAAAAATTCTTTCTAGGATCTTGTATCCACTTGTTAGTCCAACAATTCTTTCTATGCATAGGAATAACATATCTTTCACTAGTTCTATCAGATTTTCGTTGGATAAATTGGTGAATGCGGACATAAATTGATCTCCCTAGATCCACCTAGATCTAGAACAAAATGAGACAGGACATTGCGCTTTCTCTAAGTTTAATCATTGAATTTAATATCAAAGAAGAAATGAGTGACATACTTTTGAATATCACTTCCTTATGTCTTTGTTATTCCTTCTTCACTCCGGTGCTCTTGTGCTATTGATCCTGCAATGGAACACAAACCAACCAATGTGAAAGAAAAAATAGTGTGTTCAATGAAAACCTATACATGTGATCAAGGAGTCATGTAATAAGAAGAGAATGATTTTATGGGAAAGAAACATGCCATTTTATTATATTAAGTAAAAGTGGAAGATACAACCGAGTCGCCTTAATGTTGCAAGGTTCCCTTTTAGTGGCCCTTTGCTCCAACACACACTTGCTTCAAACTTGTGTGAAGATGACCCACAATAGCTTGATGAAATAATGGATATCTCAAGCATCAATTGAAATAGAGTTCCTCACACAATATTCAGCCTATTTCTTCATAAATTCCTTACTTGTTCTTGCTTGCTTTTTGCTTAACCTTTTCCATGAGAAATCCATCATTATATAGGAGAAAGAGAGATGGTTACAGAGACTAGGATGATCCCACCAAATCAGAGAAGCTAGTAGGATTCCAACCATACATATACCACCTCATATTCTAGAATATTCCCTTCTAGAACCTTCGTGAACTTCATCCCTTTTATTAGTCTTAAAATGCCACCACACCTTGTCTATAGAGCAGCCTTCGAAAATTATGCAAGCTGGGTTAAGGACAGTCTGTGGAAATCAGGCATTTCCGCACTGTGTATTAATCTTAGCCTGTGACGTCCTTCTAAAAACAAGTTTTGTAGAGGGAGAAACCAGTTAATTTTCTCATGCAAAAGATCCTTTTGAGAGCCTAAAGACATGCTTGTAGAAACAACACCAGGGTGGCCAAAATAATGTGTAACAGAATGCCCCCCAAAGTATGAGGCTAGAAATCGTGACAGCCAAAATACTTTGTAAACTGCGTGTGTTTGTTGGGAACAAGGAGTGCACCAATCAGGAACCTGCAAACAACCAAGCATCTACACAATATTATACCATTTTTGAGGTAGGAATTCCCATGTTTAGACTACAAGTGACTTAAATCATGAATGTCAGTCATGGCCACAATTCATACATCATGGATCCATGTCATCAAGATTCTACATAGCCACCAGGAATACATTATGGATCTATGTTCTATAAAACTCAAAACTAGACATAGCCACGAGAAATACAAAGTGGATCTATGTGTCAATACAAATCATAAATACTCCATCGTAACCTAGACCAAAATGGTGAGATCCAAGATCTTCAATCCCGTTGTCCATAAGCATGAATCTAACCATGCGATTACAAGTGTTAAAGTCAAACATGGTAGAAACCACTTGATTAGCGGTCATTGATGAAAACCATTAACAAGTGCGAGGAAAATCACCATTAATGTCAATGACTCCCAAGGTACTTCAGTACAATCCATCGAATGTGAATAAATGAGTTGAAGTCAAACAGTCGATGAAATCTCTCAATCAGGGACCAATGATGTGAATCCAATGTTGAAAGCAAAGAAACCTGCCATTGAGGCATGTAGGTTTTAAGGTACTAAATGATTTCTAAGTCTTGTTCCCTGATGATTAGTTGAAGTCAAGAGGATAAGACTCGTCATAGGATGGCCTTGATATATTCCCCATCAATGGTGCAAAATAAGTAACAGACTTAGGGTAGATCAAAGTATGAAAATTATTTGAAACTAACACAGGGAAGGTTGGCATGGTAGGAATTGATAATTGCAGATGGTCGACTCGATAGAGGGCTTGAGTAAGGTTGGACTTCTCTTGAACATATGAATGACACGAAAATAGTCTTGGCAACAATGAATCAAAGATGAACCAAGATATGAACTTGAATAAAGTCAAACAAGAGACAAATGGATTTCCCAACTCGGGTTTAAATGACGAAGGGGGTGTCAAATTCAAGAGTGACTATTACTGCCACTAACACAAATACAAAGAAACATTTTTTTCCCAAATTTTCCCCCACCATTTCTGGCAAGTACCTCTTTATTTTTACACAAGCTTGAGGAGGATAATATATTCTTGTTGATGTAATCTCATCCTTCAGATGAGTCCCTTGGAGTATATTTAACGAACCCTAACAAGAAGTGGTTCGGTCCTATATGGGTCTTTTGATGTTTGTTTAACGAGCCCAAAGAGAGAAAGCTCAGAGGTTTTTCATATTTAGAGAGTCTGAAAAACATTTAAAGAGAACTCTCTCAGTTCATTTTTCGTAAATTAGTTTAATGAGACCGAAAAAGTGATAAACTATTGCCCATCAAACATTTTCTTCAAATACTTTTACGAGCATGAAAAAAACAAGGTTGCTCGACAATCTTTTTATTTTTACGGAGTGTGAAAAGAGCTTAAAGGATACTCCATGAGTTTCTCTTTTCATGTTACCATGACGAGTACGAAAATATGAAAAAATTATACTTGATTGCGTTCTCATTGATTTATGAGTACGAGAAAGAAAAAATACTAAGCTCAATATTGGTTTCATTTTTAAACAAGCTTGAAACAAAATTAAACTATGCTTGTAAATTCCCAACGTAATTTCTATAGGTAGGGATACGGGATACCCATGGATGGTTGGTACTCTGCCCCTAGCTGGAAAAGATAGTGGCATAACTCTAGAATGAGAATCAAAGGCTGGAGACATGGCCCCCAAGATTCAATTCATTCACTAAATTTTTGTACTAGATGGAGAAAAAGGATAAGGGTGGATGAAATGAAGGTTCAAATGCGAGACCCGACGAAAGAATTGAATTGACGAGAGAGGTGTTTGTTTCATTTTTTAACGAGCTTGACATATGAAAAGAACTATGCTCATGGATTTGGGTTCAATCCCCATATTTCTATTTCATTTTTTAATGGGCTTTCCACACAAAAGTAAAACTATGCTCGTGACCTCTGTTTCATTTTTTAATGAGCTTTCCACAGAGAGGAAATCTATGCTTGTAGATTTTGTTTCATTTTTTAACGAGATTGAAATCAAAAAACCATGCTCATAACCTTTGTTTCATTTTTTAACGAGCTTTCCATAGAGAATAACTAAAACTATGCTCATAGTTTCTGCTTGATCATGTTTTCCAAGAGGATAATTCTTTGGAAGGAAACCATGTCAAGGGATAAAACTCGGTCATGGATTCCAAGAGATCTTCACTGGACAGAAGGAAAACACTCTGGAATGAACACATGTCGAGGTCCGTGATAGGGGTAAGGAGATCAGGCTCCAAAATACCTACCAAAGAGATCACCATGTCAACTTCTTGATCTAAGTCATCGAAATTTGAAGTCATGGGAGACAACGCCACATAATTGACCTCTGGCAGGGGTGATACCAACTACATATAAGCACCATTTAGGGAGGTCATTGGGTTGGTAATCAAGTTAGGACCAATGCATGAAATTTGATCAATAGTCACCATTCTTCCATCGTGATGGAAATATATCACACAAAAAAGAGTGTACACAATATCTTTCATGGCATAGACATAATCTCACCCAAGGCGTAAATCAAAATCCAAGGGGTCTTGGACTACCATAACATCAATAAAGATAGTTTTCCCTCCCAAAGTTACAGGAAACTGAGGAAGGACTCCTAAAGGGTGACTGGTTCTTCTGTTAAAAGAGAATGGAGTCTGTGTAATCGACACAAGCTGAGGATAACCCAAATATTTCCAAGCAATAGAAGACAAAATACTAACAGATGAACCTTCATCTATCAACGCACGAGGAACGTCTCGACCACAAACCTGTACTGTAATCTTGAAAGAAATGTGAGAGGGAATATGGCATCCAATTAGCACACCCCAATAAAAAAGGATGGCCTCATTACTTGGAGGGGGTTTCACGAGAGAAGGGGGAATGCCCCCCAACACGATAGATTCTGTATCAATGAGAAAAATGTGGGAAGAATAGGGTTTACTCTCTAGCGGGAGAGTAGGATCGATTGATAATGACATCAAATTGACCACTTGGGTTTCATTCTCCAAGAAGAGAATGGGGTCACCAGGTGGAAACAGATCGATCGCTTGGGTTGCCCTCTCTAACGGGAGAGAGGGATCGATCGAACATGGGATCTGATCAACCACTTTTTCAACTGGTTCAACTAAGGACGTGACCATATTGATGACATGATCAGCCAGACTGACCGATGAAGGGACCGGAGCAACCACTTTGGCACTCGTCAGAGGAGGAGTGGGATTGACCACGTTGGCACTCTTCAGATGAAGGGTGTGACTAACCAATGATAGCACTAGATCAGTCACTTGGGTTTCACTTTTTAGATGAAAAATGGGGCCGAACGATGACGTAAATAGATCAACTACTTTGGTTAGTGTTTCAAACGAGGATCAAACTAGATTGACCACCTGATCAACCAGACTAATTAGGGATGGAACCAGATTGACCATTCCATCAACTAATGATTGGTTGGGGAAAATCTTATGATAACTAGTTGGGATTTGAAGATTTTTAAAAGAGAAGAAGCCTCGTCCATACGAGGACAAAGGTGAGAATAATGATCACCTTCGCATAACATACACGAAAATTTGACAATTGTCTTCTTCTTACCAACCTTAACGTCACTAGTTGACGGGGCACCACCAACATGTCTAGCAGAGGCCGATGATGTGGAGGACCACATTTATAAGACCTTGGGAAGACCAGGGCAATCCCTCAAGCAATCCCTCAGAAAGTGGTCACCCTTACAAATACTGCAAGGGGATTTGGGTTTCAGATTCTTCATTTTAATATTGTCGAACTCATCAACACTCCCAGTACAATTAATAGTAGCTGGTTGCTTGGATCCAACATCTGATATGGTTGGAGGCTTGGTCCTTTTCGGGTTCTTCTTCTTCTTCTCTTTCTGTTTCTTCTTGTTTTTATCAACCTGGCTACTTGCTTTAGATCTTTCACTAGGTGAATAAGGAGAAAGGGAAGGAGACTTAATGGGTGAAGAAGGAGAAAAGTTGACATGAGTTTTGTGTGTGGGTGGTGTACTGACATCTAAAGTATTAGGTACAATTGAATCACTAGGAAGATTCAAGATCACCAGAGTGGGGAACAACCAAACCGGTAATCCGATGGTGAGTCTCGTAAGACTCGGTGTGGCAATGTATGGAGTACCAATGTTTCTAGAAGAAGGAAAGGTGAAAGTTTCCCCAGGACAAGGGGTTCTTCCATTGGTACTCCTAGGAGTTGATGCCATTAACACTAACTCAACCTAAGGTCCACTAAGTAAAAAAAACAACACATGCTATGAATCTAAGAAGAAAATAATCAAACAAAACTTCCCACAATGAAACCACTAGTTGGTGATGAAATCCAATGTCGCGAGATTAATATAGGAAGAGGCGGGGATAGAACGGGTGGATCATTTACGTTGGTGACCCACTTAACGGACATATGCCCTAGTGCAATCTCCCACACATAATCGTGGGTATACCCTCCAAGGAGCCTGAGTGAGTCTGGGCAACATTGATTTGAGGTACCGTGATGAATTTCCCCTCCACAGTCACCTCATGTAAGACCCTAAATAGATAGGCTACTAAGGTTACCAAGGAAAACAATGATGCATGGGGAAACAAACGACAGTCTGATCCAGACGCAAGGGTAAGGTATCTAGCCTGAAATCAAATCGAAAGGCTTCCATGCATAATTGTGGGTGTACCTTCAAGTGACCCCCGTAATACGTGCAATATCTACACTAAGACCAACAAAGCAGGGTGAGTAACTCTGCTAGCCTTAATGCAGCCTTAGGTTTGACCCTTTTGTGATAAGGGCTTCCCAGGACAAAATGTTGACAATGGATTTGAACACTCCCTATCAAAAGATGCTACAGTGTGTTTTATGCTTTGGAGAGTGTGCCTCACAACCTATTCCAAAGCACTAGCCTAGCTAATGTTGGTGGAAATATCCCTAGAAAATAAAATTCACTAATTAAATTTTATAATTATGTAGTGTTTTAGAGGCTGTTGTGTATGCAAGAGGGAGATGGAGATGAAACTGATGTTGTATGAGACCTTCACCCAATAATATGCAAAAAGCGATGAATGATGCAATGTTTCAGTTCGATGAACTCTAAGTACAATAGGGAGAAAGTATTTCTTCATAAAACACGAAAGATATGAAATATAATTCCTTTTTCTTGAATGAACACAATTTCAAACAATCATAAACATTGAAATTTTCCAATTTGTTCTCTTGTAAAAATAAATTGAATGAACAAAATTTTCTTATGAATGATTACTACAAAGAAGAGATGACTTTAATTCTTTCTTTTGAAAACCAAGTCAGGGATATAATGAAGAAAGGAAAAGTAACCAAAGAAAATCGATACACTCAACAAATACCCAAATCAAACTTTCAATGAAGATACAAATAAGGATGACCAGGAAATGTTTCACTAAATGCAAATGACCAGCCTGTCGAAGTCCCAAAATTCGTCAAACATGACCAACATTTCCACAAAACCTGTTCAAGGGCCAACAACGCTCATGTAGGAAAACCTAACCACGTTAGGGTTAGGGTTTTTGTAAGAGACTGTAATGGTTGATAAGATGAAAATTAGTATAAATTAGGACCCAAGAGGTCTAGGTCAAGGTTCCTGAGTTATGTTTTGTTTGGTTAAGGAAACTACTGGAAGATATGATACCATTTTTGTAAGATGTTGAGTTGTAGGAGATTCAAGAAGTTAGATCTTGAGGGTTAGATCGTAGGCTGAGGAGCCTGATGCGATCTAGTCTACCTCATAGAGGCTGTGGAACCTGTTTTGTGATTGTATAGGCGGAATTGTAGTCCGCACATCACCATATCTTGCAAAAATATAAATAAAAGAGTCTAAGAATCTAGATATTTATGGGCGTAGCCTAGGAGGGGATGAACCATGGTAAAACCTATGTTATGTGTGGTTTTTATTGCATATTTACCCTATGTTAGTAGTTAGATGATGAATGGATGAATGAATAGTTCTGTTAGACTTGTTATCTAGTAGATTAGTTAGATTGCATGCATAAAATTAACAGATGAATGAATCTTAAGCATGATAGAGAGAACAACAAGATCAAGGCCTAAGAAGATGAATTGCAATCCCAGATCCCCACTCTTTCCTAGATTGCAAGCATATGAGCATTGCAGTCACCCATAGAACTATCTTGGGTGAGACTGCATGGTACATTCTATGTGTTGTGTTTCCTTCTGGTTTACCAGGAGGGCCGATAGTCTGAGAGTGTTTTGTTGGAAACCTGTTAGATCTGAACCTGGGTCAGCCAAAAAGTAGATAGAGAGAGTGATAGCCAACACATACCATGTACATAAACCATGTACATCGACCTGTATCATACCATGTACCAACCATGTACCATATCAACCTTGTGTCTCAACATGTACCAACATCACCAAGATATGCATCCAAGATATACCTCAAACCATGTGCCTGAAGAATGTACCAACATCACTCATGATATGTCCCCATCATGTTATACACCATGTACCATAAGATATCAACAATGAATTGGCTCAACAAAGTACCAAGAAATGTGCCTCATACATATGCCAATACAAAGATGTTCCTCTAACAATGAACTATCACATCCATGTACCAAGTACCAATAATATGTGTCAAGCATGTATCAATATAACCTCAACCATATGAAACCATGTACCATATACCACAGGGGTTCCAAGATATGCCTTAAGCATGTCCCATACCATCCATAAAACAAGCCTAAAAAAAACACATGTAAAACATACCTTTACTCATGAAGAGGACTTGGTGCATATCATCTCAGACCAACAAATCTTCCTCAAGTTTGTTGGTTGTGGAGCCTGATTATCTTCCTAATTCATATGTAGGTCAAAGAAACTAGAGGATACATAATTCATATGAAGTTGAAAGAAACTACAGGATACAAAATTCATATGCAGCTCAAAGAAACCGCATGATACACAATCTGGGCCATTCATTATAAGTTCACATCTAATAGTAGAAGTTATGTTAGGTTTTTTTTCCCTAGAAGGAAACCCTCTTTTATGAGGGAATTGTATTTCGGTTGTGTATTATTGTGAATATTGTATTATGAGAGAGGAGACTATGAGAGAAATAAGAGGAAGCTACAATGGGTGTGTTGTAGGTTGTATCCATTCATTTGTTGGATAATAATAAAGGAAGGACCTGACAATTTCTCTGGTGGACGTAGCCCACACTAGGTGAACCACATATATCTGTGTCTCTATTGTATTGTATATCGTCTATGTTTTATTTATGCATTTGTTTTATTATTGCTCAGCGATACTATTTTTCTAACAACTAGTATCATAGAGAAAGGTAACTCCCAGGAAAATAGGGTTCCTGGTTCAAGTGGGAGCAATGGTGAAGGATGGAAAATTTAGGGTCGAGAAATTTAACGGCCAAAACTACCAGTTATGGAAGATGCGTATGGAAGATTATTTATATCAGAAGGATCTATTCCTACCATTGGGAGAAATAACAAAGAAGTCAACGGGCATGAAGGGTGAAGAATGGGAGGTTCTTTAGAGAAAGGCACTAGGAACAATATGGCTAAGCCTAGAAGCATCAATTGATTTCAATATTTCAAAAGAAAAGAAAATGAAGGAGTTGATGGATGCATTGGATAAACTGTATGAAAAAACATCAACGTCCAATAAGGTATTTCTAATGAAGTGATTATTTAATATGAAGATGGCATAAGGTGGGTCTGTTGCAAATCATTTAAATTAATTTAATACAGTTACTAATCAGCTAAGTTATGTAAAAGTGGACTTTAATGATGAGGTCAAGGCTCTTATAATCATGTTCTCATTGCCAGAAAGATGGAATGGCTTGGTCATGGATTTAAGTAACTACGTCTCTAGTTTAAACACTCTAAAATTTGATGGTGTTGGTGGTGTTATCCTTAGCGAGGAAATGCGACAAAAAAACATTGGTGAGACATCAGGTAATGCGTTGACCATGGAGAACAGGGGAAGACAAAAGGATAGAGGAAATGGATTATGAAACCATGGGAATTATAGAAATGGAAAATCCAAATCCAGATTGGTAAATATAGAGTGTTGGAATTGTGGGAAGAAAGGACATCTGAAGAAAGACTGCAGAGCTCCAAAGAAACAAAGATATGGAAAACAAGAGAAAAATCAAGAAGCAAATGTAATAGGTGATGTGTTACAAGATTATTTTATTATTTATGTAGATAATATTTATGAGTCTTGGGTAGTATATTCAGGGGCTTCATTTTAGACCACACCCCATAGGAAAATTTTTCTAGATTATGTTCAAGGTGATTTTGGACAGGTTCATTTGGGTGATGATGCACCATGAAAAATTGTTGGAATGGGTAAGGTACAAATAAAGAAAAAGAATGGAAACCAATGTTTCTTGAAATGGGTAAGACATGTTACATATATAAGGAAAAATATAATTTCAACAGGACAGTTGGAAAGTAAAGGTTTTATATCTATATTTACAGATAAGGTGTGGAAGGTCACAAAAGAATCACTGGTTATAGAAAAAGGAGAGAAGGTAGGTACATTGTATTTATGCACTGGTAATATTGACTATTCTATCTCTTTAGCTTCTACATAAGTGGATACATCATTGTGGAATCATAGGCTTGGGAACATGAGTGAGAAGGGGATGAAAATACTTCACAAAATAAATTTGTTACCAGATCTTAAACAAATTGTTTTGGATTTTTGTGAGCACCGTGTTTATGGAAAACACAAGAGAGTCATATTTCTTAGAGTTAGAAAAGAAAAGAAGAGTGAAAGGTTAGAGCTTCTACATACATATGTATGGGGACCAACTCAAGTATAATCTCTTGGTGTCTCTCATTATTATGTTACTTTTATTGATGATGCAACTAGAAAAACTTGGGTTTATTGCATTCGAAAAAAATCTGATATTTTTTATACTTTTAAGAAATGGAAAGCTTTGGTTGAGAATGAGACCGGAAAAAGGTTGAAGTGTAGCAGTTTAAAAAATGGAGGTGAATATTACAGCAAGGAATTTGATGATTAATGTTCATACCATGGGATTCTTAGAGAGAAGACAGTTCTAGGAACACCACAAGAAAATGGTGTGTCAGAAAATATGAACAAGACAATTATGGAGCGTGCAAGGAGTATGAGATTGCATGCTGGGTTGCCATTACAGTTCTGGGAAGATGTTGTAGATACTATTGTTTTTGTAATAAACAAAGGACCTTCAAGATCTTTGGATGGTTGAATTCCATAGGAATCACAGACAGGTAAAAAGGTAAACTATTCATTTTTGAAGACTTTCGATTATGAAGCATTTGTCCATATTGATAAAGAAAATATAACAAAGATTGAGGAAAAATCCAAGAAGTGTACCTTTATTGGATACAATGTTAATGATTTTTATTATCGCTTATGGGATTATGAAAATCACAAAATCATTAAGAGTATATATGTCATATTCAATGAGAAGGCCACACACAAAGATCAGTTGGAGGGAAAGAAATAGGAAAAAGAAAAACCGGAATACACAGTGCTTGATGAGATCACTGGAAAATAAATTCCGAAGGTACCAGAAAATCATGTACAACAACAAGAGAAATATGTACCTCAAACTCCTGCAAGTGTTGTTAAAAGATCTACCAGGTTAAGTAGACTCCCTACATGATACTCTCCTCCATTATATTATTTATTGTTGACTGATTCTGGTGAACCAAAAAGTTATGAAGAGGAAATGTAGGTAGAAACTAAAAAGAAGTGGGAGCAAGGCATGAAAGAAGAAATTGACTCCTTGGTAAATAACCAGACTTGGGACTTGGTTCAGTTTCCCACAGGAAAAAAATCATTCAATAACAAATGGGTTTACAGGTTGAAGGAGGAAGATGGAGGAAAAAAGTGGTACAAGGATAGACTTGTTGCAAAGAGGTTTGCACAAAAGAAAGGTATATATTTTGATGAAATATTTTCTCATCTTTTTAAGATGACTTCAATTAGGACTATTTTAAGTTTTGTGGCAGTAGAAGATTTTTATCTTGAACAATTATATTTAAAAACAACTTTTCTCCATGGAGATTTGGAGGAACAGATTTATATGCAGCAGCCACAGGGGTATGAGGTCAAAGGAAAGGAGAATTTAGTATGTAGGTTGAAGAATATCTTGTATGGCCTAAAGAAAGCTCCAATGTAGTGGTATTTGAAGTTGACAGGTTTATGACAAAATAAGGTTATAGTAGATGCCATTCTGATCACTGTGTTTATTTTAAAAGGCTAGAAAATGGAAGTTATATTATCTTGCCATTGTATGTAGATGGCATGCTTGTTGTAGGGTCTAATATGTAGGATATAAATGTTCTCAATTAGAAATTAGCTAATTCATTTACGATGAAAGATTTGGGTGCTGCAAAGAAAATCCTTGGTATGAGAATAACAAGAGAAAGCAAAAATCACAAATTGACATTGTCTCTAGGTGAGTACATAGAGAAGGTGTTGGAGAGGTTTAGAATGCAGAATACAAAACCATTTAGTACACCTTTGTCCAACCATTTAAAATTAACTAAGGAAATGTGTCCCAAGACACAGGAGGAGATATAATACATGTCCAAGGTCCCTTATTCATCAACAGTTGGCAGCTTAATGTATGTGATGGTTTGCACAAGAAAAAATATTACACAATGTACAGTGGAGGTTGTGAGCATGTATATGAACAATCCAGGTAAAGAACATTGGGAGGTAGTAAAGTGGATTATTAGGTATTTGAGAGGTACTTATACTTATGCATTATGTTTTATTGGTCCATAAATTGTTCTATAGGGATATGTTGATTCATATATGGCAGGTGATAAAGATAGAAGGAGGAGCACCACAGGGTATGTTTTTATTGTAGGTGGAACAACAACAAATTGGATTTTGAAACTGCAAAAGGTTGTTTCACTTTCAACAACGGAAGAAAAGTATGTTGTTTCTATAGAGGCTAGTAAAGACATGATTTGGTTATAGAGGTTTATGGAAGAATTGGGAAAGAGGTTTATGGAATCATAGTATGTTGTTGCTACAGAGGCTAGTAAATAGATGATTTGGTTATAGAGGTTTATGGAGGTTGTACTATGACAACGCGAGTTCCATTCATTTGCAAATAAATCAGTCTTCCATTTGAAGACTAAGCATATACATCTCAGGTACCATTTCATATGATATGCCTTGGAATATGGACATTTGAAGTTGGAAACGATACATACTATCCATAATCTTGCATACATATTAACAAGGTAGTAACCAGGGAGAAAGTAATTTCTTGCTCAGTTTCAGTTGGTCTTCAAGCATGAAGGTGAAGATGAGAAATTTTCCAATTCCAAGGTGGATCATAGTTCTTCATGTACAACAACAGTGGAGTTGTTGTTATTGGTCTCCAAGTGGGTGATTGTTGGTTGTGGAGCCTGATTATCTTCCTAATTCACATGAAGATCAAAAAAACTGCATGATACACAATTCAAATATTGTAATTTCGTAGTCAATCTGGATCGTTCATTATAAGGTCGTAGATCTGACGGTAGAAGTTATGTTAGGTTTTGTTTTCCCTAGAAGGAAACCCTCTTTTATGAGGGAATTGTATTGTGGTTGTGTATTATTACGAATATTGTATTTCGAGAGAGGAGATTGTGAGAGAAAGAAGAGGAAGTTACATTGGGTGTGTTGTAGGTTGTATCCCTTCATTTGTTGGATAATAATAAAGGAAGGACCTGGAAATTTCTCTGGTGGATGTAGCCCACACTGGGTGAATCACGTATATTTGTGTCTCTATTATATTGTGTATATTTTGTGTTTTATTTCTGCAATTGTTTTATTTTATTTATCCATGATTTTATTTTTCTAACAAACTTTAGAATCAACAAGATGGCACCTTATTCAAGATTTTTCAAAATCATATTCTACTTTCTCCACTGTGACCCATGGATGTTGGCTACTTTCTCCACTGTGACCCACAGATGTCTACTACTTTCTCCTACTTTCTCCACTGTGACCCATGTATGTCTGCTACTTTCTCCACTATGACCCATGGATGTCTTCTTCTTTCTCCACTGTGACCCATGACTAACCTCTAAAATATAGCTCGATCACTTCACATTTTTCCCCTTCGACCTTTCTTCGCAACCTCATACTTGCTACCTCATATTCAAACTTAGATTCGCCAATAGACCAAATTTATTCACAAGATAGATAATCAATAAATTTGTGATTGATTGTGCTTATGAGAGACTCCTAGAGGTGTATCTATACATTTTCTAAGTAACCTCTTTCTTTACTTTAGGGATTTATTTTTACAACCACTTTACCCTTTCATTAATGACTTGTAAAAAAATAGGGGCTTCTTGACCATTATTCATGCCTTCCAATGTCATGAGGGCTTATCTCCCTAACTGTGATGAACCAAGTGGTGTACCACCTATCAACGTAAATGACATGATAAGGACTATCCATGTATGATTGTCTTACCTACATTTTCATTGTCCTTCATGTCCATATTCCTCAACCAACTTCGGGTACCGTAACCACATCTTTGTGGCTTCATGTAGACTTCATCAAATGCACCCATCACATCTGTTGACATCAACGACTCCATCAATGACAACTAACTCACCATCAAAATCAACCATATCTCTAGGGCTTCCAAACTTCTCAAGGGTTGAAATCAATCTCTGAGGGTTGACATCGATGACAACCAACTATCCAAACCAACTATACACCAAACATCACATAGGGGCTAGGGTTTTGGTGGTTTGTTTGATGGATTGATGGAGGAGGCATGTAGCATGGACCCCGACACTTGAGAGAGGGACATGTGGCCTTTGAAGTCCCAATGTTTCACTTTTTCATCCTTGACGTCTCTCTCATGAGCCTAGTGTCACCCTACTAGGGCATGATATCACCCTCTTTAGGGTTTTATTTTATGCAAAATTCGATTTTTGTAAAAGGGAAATTTAAAGAATTCATCCCTCTTGTGTAAAGACATGACTTTTCATTAGAGTCTTTTGGTGGCTAGGATTTCCCATATAAATATGGCTAGCCAAGACTCAATTTATCATTACAACTTTCTGACCTTTGTGAGAGAAAATTCTAAAATTTTCTCCCTATTTGGCTCTCCATCTCTTATACACTTATGAGACTTGCTTTGGAGGATCATTTGTGGATGGATTTTGCTGATTTTTGTATGGAATTTCTGCAATTAGGGTATATTCTTGTCATATATTGGTGAAGTAAGTAAATTTATGCAATTTCATTTCATGTGATTGAATGTTTATGGTAAAATTTACTTGTTCATATTGAATATATTTGCTTGGTAAAAATCTAAGAGAGGATCATAAGTGTTTCCTCCTCTCACAAGGTTAATTTCATCCATAATTTGTGAAGGAAATCCTACCTAGATTTCATCTCCTAAAGACCTAAAGTTATATCACTTTAGGAATTTGATTCTAGACTCTTAATTAAAACTTACTTCAAGAACTTAAGAAGGCAGAAAAGGTTTCTAGAGACCAAAATTTCTTGCACTCTAGAAACCCTTCTCTTTAAGGCTTCAAAACTCAGGCACAAATGTTCTAGCACCTTAGATTTCAAACCCTACCTCTTAGATCCTGCTATTATCATTCTCCAAAAATATTGTGTTGTTGTTTTAAGACTCCATATCCCTAAGGCACTAATTGTTAGAAAAACAGGACCATGGAGCAATAAATAAAACAAATGAGGAAACAAAACATAGAAGATACACAATACAATAGAGACATAGATTTATGTGGTTCACCCAGTGTGGGCTACATCCACCAGAGAAATTTCCAGGTCCTTGATTTATTATAATCCAACAAATGAAAGGATACAACCTACAACAAACCTGTTGTAACTTCCTCTTCTTTCTCTCACAGTCTCCTCTTTCAGACTACAATACTCACCATAATGCATAGTCGCAATATTTTTCCCTCATAATAGAGGGTTGCCTTCTAGGGAAAAAAACCCTAACACAATTTCTACCATTATATCTCCGAACTTATAATGAACGGTCCAGATTTACAATGAAATTACAATATACTTTTACAAGGTAATTTTTCCTTTCGGGGCTTCGCCCCCAAACCCCCCACTCAAGGGGATATCCCCCCTGGACCTCACAAAGGGGGTACCCCCCCTCTGCACTCCCCTGCATGGAAGAGTGTACATACTTCTTGGGTGTAAAGTCTTCATGGGGTATAAACATGGTTGAAAGAAAAGACCTATGAATCAGGAAGATAATCATGCTCCACAACCAACAATCTCCCACTTGGAGACTGATCTCAACAACTCCACCACTGTTGTATATGATGGAATTTGAACCTTCTTAGACATTACAAATTTCTCATCTTCATATTCATTCTTGAAGACCAACTGAAACTGAGAAGGAACTCAGTTTCTCTCTGGTTACTCCCTTTGTTAACATGTCTGCAGGATTCTGGATAGTGTGTATCTTTTCCAACTTCAAATTTCCATCTTCCAAGGCAGATCGTATGAAGTGGTAACTCAACTATATATGCTTAGTATTCGAATGGAAGGCTGAGTTCTTTGTAAGATGAATTGTACTCTCACTGTCACAGTACAACCTGCTATTCTCCTGCTTCTTTCCCAATTCCTCCATAAACCTCTGTAACCAAATAATCTCTTTACTATCCTCTGTAGAAGCAACATACTCTGCCTCTGTTGTTGAAAGTGCAATGACCTTTTGCATTTTTGAAATCCAACTTACTGGTGTTCTACCTATAGTAAAAACATACCCTGTGGTGCTCCTCCTACTATCTTTATCACCTGCCATATCCGAATGAACATATCCCTGTAGAAAAGTGTCTAAACCTCCAAAACATAATGCATGAGTAGCAATTCCTCTCAAATACCTGAGAATCCACTTTACTACCTCCCAATTTCCTTTACCTAGATTGTTCATATACCTGCTCACAACTCCCACTGCGTGTGCAATAACTGGTCTTGTGCAAACCATTGCATACATCAAGCTTCCAACTATTGATGATTAAGGGACCTTGGACATGTATTCTATCTCCTCCTATGTCTTGGGACACATTTCCTTATTTAATTTGAAATGGCTGGCCAAAGGTGTACTAACTAGTTTTTCATTCTTCATTCTAAACCTCTCCAACACCTTCTCTATGTACACCCAAATCCTTCATCACAAATGAATTGGCTAATACATTCTTGAGCACATTTATATCCTGAACATTAGACCCTAGAACAAGCATTTTCATCTACATACAATAGCAAGATAATATATCTTCCATTTTCTATCCTTTTAAAATAAACACAGTGATTAGAATGACATCTACTATAAACCTGTTCTGTCATAAACCTGTCAAACTTCAAATACCACTACCTTGGAGCTTTCTTTAGGCCATACAAGCTCTTCTTCAACCTGCAAACCAATTTCTCCTTCCCTTTGACCTCATACCCCTGTGGCTGCTGCATATAAATCCCTTCCTCCAAATCCCCATGGAGAAAAGCTGATTTTACATATAACTATTCAAGATGCAAATATTCTACTGCCACAAGACTTAAAATAGTCCTAATTGAAGTCATTTTAACAATAGGAGAAAATATTTCATCAAAATCTATACCTTTCTTTTGTGCAAACCCCTTTACAACAAGTCTAGCCTTGTACCACTTTTCTCCTCCATCTTCTTCCTTCAACTTGTAAACCCATTTATTCTACAATGCTCTTTTTCCCATAGGCAACTGAACCAAGTCCCAATTCTGGTTATTTTCCAAGGAATCCATTTCCTCTTTCATGCCTTGCTCCCTAATGCAGGAGCATCGCCAACATCAATGAGCCAGCGTGGAAGCAAAAGACAGTTGGACAAGCCAATGCAAATTTTGAAATTTCCTTGAAGTTGATGCGCAATCTTAAATGAAGTCATTAAGAAGAAGCACAATTGTATAATGTAAACGGACCTTGAGTGATTTCTCTCGTCCTTAGTAGATAGAAGGCATTTATAGGAGTTAATGCAAGTAGTTAGAATTCAATTCTAGATTAGACAATTTTAGAAGGAAAGAGGGAAACATGATATAGACACCCCTCATTGTGTATTGTAACAAGATAGAAGCATTGGAGCACAGAAGAGAAGCAGAGAGCTGTGTAGCAGACTCCATGTACAGAAGTTCTGAATTTATATAAAGAAAGCTGTGATTCACACTCATGGCATTCACATATTCTCTGTGTATGCATCTTTGAATGTTATGTTCATGAATGGTTTATTCTTTCTATCATGAAATTGATTTTATGCTATGTATGAATGATTTCTTGTTGAATGTTTGAAATTTGAGAGAGGAAGAGTAAGGAGGAATGAGTTTCAATTGTTTCTCTATCTGAGCAAGATTCCTGCAAGGAGTGCAGTTGAATTGTCCGCAAGGAGTGTGTCGACAAGGGGTTCAGAGGGTTGTCTCTGAAATCTCAGGAGAGATAGCTTTTGTTCTCACTTCCTCAGAGTACAGCTAGGCACTGAAGCCATGCAAGGTGTGCGCAGGCCCAGGAGAGTCCCAGGGTTGCGAACCCGAGCAAAATATTGAAGGACTGCTGCTGCAGGTGTGCGTAGAGTCAAAGTACACAACATTTGAAAGTATCTAAAGGTTGCTGCAAGGGGTGCGTGCAAGGGTCTTCTTAAGATTCGAAGTCGTGAGAAAGATCAGGAGGGATATAGCCTTTGAAACCATTGAAGGAAGCATAGTAAAAGGGATGCATTGAGTGATTAGAAGATATCTATAGTTCATAGCATAAGTGGATAAAATATGAGGGAAGAGTCCTTGGTTTCATTCGTAGGAATCGTCAAAGGGAAGGGATCGACGGTCAGGAGTCTGTGGGGAGGATTAGCGAAATCCCGCCAGCTGTCAGATCTGCCAAAGAAGCGAGGGAGTTACGGTTGCGTCAGGAGTTCAAGCTTAGGAGATTGTGGACCGTCATATCTCATTCAAACACCCATCAGTTGTTGGATTGACCACGAGTTGCATGGAGTTTAAGCTTCATGAACGGGAGGAGGAAAGTTTCGATGAGAGGCGTGGCCATTGGAATTTTGGCATTCGTGAAATCGGGAGTCACGAGGACGAGTGATCGGGAATTTTCATAGTAAAAATCCTGGAATCAATCTGAGCCATCCATCTTGAGGAGACAGGTGGCAATCATCGAGAGCCCGTCGGCGTTTCAGCGACCGGGGTTTTAAGTTGACAAAGAACTTGTGTCATCAGGGTATTGAAAGTCTTGAAATCCCGAGGTTGAATCAGGACCACCCATCTTGAGGGGACACGTGGTGAAGATCTAAGATCTCGGGAAAATTCCCAAAAGGGAAGACTCCATCGAAGTTTTGGGACTCGGCAAATCGAAAGTTCCGAGGGCAAAGGATTGGAAAAATCCATGTTGGAAAACTCGTAGACGATCAGGGCCATCCATCAGTTGGGACACGTGGGCGGGATCGGAAGCCCATCGGCATTTCGGTCATCGGGACTCACACAAGCAAGTGTTTTGGCTTTGCAGTTGGTGAAAACCCGAGGGTCAATCTGAACCGTCCATCCACTTGGGACGCGTGTCAAAAATCTGAAGAAAGTCGAGGATCGACATTTCATCAGTCCTGGGGACAAGGGGGACTTACATTTCGAAATTGTGAATTCCAATTCTCCGAAAGGAGGAGAGCTCCATGTGGGACCCAACTGACGTCATCTCGTCATAACGAGGAATTGGGAATTTCCACGGTGAAAACCCTGAAGTGACGAGGACAGTCCATCCTTGAGGACTCATGGCTGAGATCGAAGCTTTCAGGAGATTTCCTGAAAGGAAAAGTCATCCATCGGGAAATCGAGAATCGGGAAATCAAGGATTCCGTGGACAAGAGGTTTAGTGCATTTCGACATTCGAAACCCCAAATCCCGATAAAAGGTATGAATGTGGTCATATAAAGGCAGGTCACATGACTAGGGGCATAGCTAGGAGGGGCTAAAGCATAAAGGGAGCATATCGGGAAAGCGGAGATCGGGAAATCGAGAACCAAAGGGTCGTGACATCAGGATTTTGAAAACCCTGAAACTCGATTGTGACTTTCTGTGGTGAACGGAGAAGGGACCGGACCTAAGGGCTGTAAAGTGCCAAAAAAGACCTGTGGGTCAAATTTAAATAAAGATTCCATGGGAGAATCGAAGGAGCCACTCCGGCTCGAGGGTGAACTTTGAACGATCCTTAAAGACCGGGAGGTTAGCGCAGAGGCCTTTTTCCGAGGCAAGGGGTGCGGCTGCGTCACTCCCACTTCTTTTTGGTGTCTACCTCCATTGCCTCTTCATAACATTCTAGTTCACTATAATTAGTCAACAATAAATAATATAATGAAGGAGAGTATCATTCAGGGGGTATACTTAACCTGGTAGATCTTCTAACAACACTTCTAGGTGTTTGAGGTACCTGCTACTCCTGTTGTTGTACATTTTGATTTTCAGGTTCCATTGGAATTTCTTTTTCAGTGATATCATCAAGCACTGTGTATTCTTGTTTTTCTTCTTCTTGTTTATTTCCCTACAACTGATCTTTGTACATGACCTTCTCATTGAATATGACATCTCTACTCCTAATGATTTTTTTATTTTCATAATCCCATAAGCGATAACCAAAATCATTAACACCGTATCCAATAAAGGTACACTTCTTAGATTTAAACTCAAGCTTTGTTCTATTTTCTTTATCAATATGGAAAAATGCTTCACAACCAAATTTTTTTGAAAAAGAATAGTTTACCTTTTTTCCTATCCATTCCTCCTCTAGAATTCTACCATCCAAAGAGCTTGAAGGTCCTCTATTTATTAAGTAAACAATGGTATCTACAGCATCTGCCCAGAACTGTAAGGGCAAACCAGCATGCAATCTCATACTCCTTGCACGCTCCATGATTGTCTTGTTCATCCTTTTTGACGCACCATTTTCTTGTGGTGTTCTTGGAACTGTCTTCTCTCTATGAATCCCATGGTATGAATAGTAATCATCAAACTCCTTGCTGCAATATTCACCTCCATTATCTGATCTGAGACACTTCAAACTTTTTCCTATCTCATTCTCAACCAAATCTTTCCATTTCTTAAAAGTATCAAAAACATCATATTTTTGTTGAATGAAATAAACCCAAGTTTTTCTAGTTGCATCATCAATAAAAGTAAAATAGTAATGAGAGCCACCAAGAGATGATACTTGAGCTGGTCCCCATACATTTGTATGCACAAGATCTAACCTTTCATTCTTCTTTTCTTTTCCGACTCTGAGAAATCTGACTCTCTTCTGTTTTCCATAAACACAATGCTCATAGAAGTCCAAATCAATTTGTTTAAGATCTGGCAACAAATTTATTTTCTGAAGTATCTTCATTCCCTTCTCACTCATGTGTCCTAGCCTATGATGCCACAGTGTTGTATCCACTCTTGTAGAAGATAAATATATAGAAGATTCAATATTACCAATACATAAATACAATGTACCTACCTTCTCTCCTTTTGCTATCACCAATGATCCTTTGATGAACTTCCACGTCTTATCTGTAAATATGGATATACAAACTTCACTTGCCAACTTCCCTGTTAGAATTTTCCTTAAATATGGAACATGTCTTACCTCTTTCAACAACCATTGGTTTCCATTGCATTGCTTTATTTTTACCTTTCCCATTCCAACAATTTTGCATGGTGCATCATCACCCAAATGAACCTGTCCAAAATCACCTTGAACATAATCTAGAAAATGTTTCCTATGGGGTGTGGC
>JASDQU010109599.1:3694-37613 GCA_032191745.1 Picea mariana | reverse complement strand
CATTTTCTTGTGGTGTTCTTGGAACTGTCTTCTCTCTATGAATCCCATGGTATGAATAGTAATCATCAAACTCCTTGCTGCAATATTCACCTCCATTATCTGATCTGAGACACTTCAAACTTTTTCCTATCTCATTCTCAACCAAATCTTTCCATTTCTTAAAAGTATCAAAAACATCATATTTTTGTTGAATGAAATAAACCCAAGTTTTTCTAGTTGCATCATCAATAAAAGTAAAATAGTAATGAGAGCCACCAAGAGATGATACTTGAGCTGGTCCCCATACATTTGTATGCACAAGATCTAACCTTTCATTCTTCTTTTCTTTTCCGACTCTGAGAAATCTGACTCTCTTCTGTTTTCCATAAACACAATGCTCATAGAAGTCCAAATCAATTTGTTTAAGATCTGGCAACAAATTTATTTTCTGAAGTATCTTCATTCCCTTCTCACTCATGTGTCCTAGCCTATGATGCCACAGTGTTGTATCCACTCTTGTAGAAGATAAATATATAGAAGATTCAATATTACCAATACATAAATACAATGTACCTACCTTCTCTCCTTTTGCTATCACCAATGATCCTTTGATGAACTTCCACGTCTTATCTGTAAATATGGATATACAAACTTCACTTGCCAACTTCCCTGTTAGAATTTTCCTTAAATATGGAACATGTCTTACCTCTTTCAACAACCATTGGTTTCCATTGCATTGCTTTATTTTTACCTTTCCCATTCCAACAATTTTGCATGGTGCATCATCACCCAAATGAACCTGTCCAAAATCACCTTGAACATAATCTAGAAAATGTTTCCTATGGGGTGTGGCATGAAATGAGGCCCCTGAATCTACTACCCAAGACTTAGAAATATTATCTACAGAAAGAATCAAAGCATCTTGTAACACATCACCTGTTACATTTGCTTCCTGATTTCTCTCATGTTGTCCATCTCTTTGTTTCTTTCGAGCTCTGTAGTCTTTCTTCAGATGTCCTTTCTTCCCACAATTCCATCACTCTATATTTCCAAGTCTGGATTTGGATCTGCCCTTCTTAGTATTCCCTCGGTTCCTTAAGCCCTTTCCTCTATCCTTTTTTCTTCCCCCATTCTCCATGTTCAACGCATTACCTGATGTCTCACCTGTGCTTTTCGTCACATTTCCTCACTAAGGATAACACCAACAACATTATCAAATTTTAAGGTATTTGAACCAGAGACAGAGTGACTTACAGCCATGACCAAGCCGTTCCATCTTTCTGGCAATAAGCACAATATTAGAAGATCCCTAACCTCATCATCAAAGTCCACTTTTACAGAACTTAGTTGATTATTAACTGTATTAAATTCATTTAAATGATCTGCAACAAACCCACCTTCTGACATATTCATATTAAATAATCTCTTCATTAGAAATACCTTATTGGATGCAGAGGGTTTTTCATACAGTTTATCCAATGCGTCCATCAGATCCTCTGTTGTCTTTTCTTTCGAAATATTGAAATCCACCAACGCTGCCAAGCTCAACCGTATCGTTCCTAGAGCCTTTCTGTCAAGAATATCCCATTCTTCATCCTTCATGGCCGTCGAATTATTTTCTACTCCACCCAATGGTAGGAATAGATCCTTATGATATAAATAATCTTCCATCTGCATCTTCCATAATTGGTAGTTTTGGCCATTAAAATTATCGACCCTAAACTTTCCATCTTCCGACATTGCTCCCACTCAAACTAGGAACCCTCTTTTCCTGTGAGTTACCTTTCACTCTTATACCAGTTGTTAGAAAAAAAGGACCATGGAGAAATAAATAAAACAAATGTGGAAACAAAACAAAGAAGATACACAATACAATAGAGACACAGATTTACGTGGTTCACCCAGTGTGGGCTACATCCACCAGAGAAATTTCCAGGTCCTTACTTTATTATTATCCAGCAAATGAAGGGATACAACCTACAACAAACCTGTTGTAACTTCCTCTTCTTTCTCTCACAATCTCCTCTTTCAGAATACAATACTCGCCATAATGCATAGTCACAATACTTTTCCCTCATAATAGAGGGTTTCCTTCTAGGGAAAAAAAACCTAACATAATTTCTACTGTTAGATCTACGACCTTATAATGAACGGTCCAGATTTACAATGAAATTACAATATACTTTTACAAGGCAATTTTTCCTTCGGGGGCTTCGCCCCCGAACCCCCCAGTCGGGGGGATAGCCCCCCTAAACCCTGTAGAGGAGGTACCCCCCCTCTACACTCCCCCACATGGAAGAGTGTACATACTTCTGGGGTGTAAAGTCTTCATGGGGTATAAACATAGCTGAAAGCAAAGACCTTTGAATCAGGAATATAATCAGGCTCCACAACCAACACTAATCATTTAATTTCTCTTGTGGTGAAAGTGATCAAAACTCTCTCTATTTTTCAATCTCTCTAACTATATACTAACATAGCTAACACTAACTAAATCTAATTCTCTTGCAAACTCATTGTTGTTGCAGAAGGTTTTCTAGAACCATCAAATACTCTCTTATTTGCTGCATACATTGATCTAAACGTGGTTTAAATTTAGTAAAAATTGCATCTAACAATTGGGTAATGTTTTTTTGAGTAAATGCTAAGTTTTCATCATCAAATGTTGCATTTCTGAGGAATATTTATTGTTGATGTTACAAACTTGTATTTGTTGTTGTAAACTATTCATTGCTGCAATTTTGTACCAGCCATAGAAAATTTACATTGTCTAGGGTCTTATGAGGTTCTAATTACATAGTTGTACTTGGAATTTATCAGATAATTTCTATAAAGTGTTGTTGTTTCAGGTAGGTAATCAAACACCTCTTAGCCTCATCCATTTCACAGACCTAGACATTGACTTAGGTGACCAAGAAAGGGGGTGGTAGGATTGGATATCAAACTTTCTACTTTGATCCCTTGAGGTTACTAGGGAAGCCTCCCTTGTGGTGGACCTCCTCCATCATTAAAATGAGAGGATTTCTTACTAAGGTGATAGTGGTAGGATGTAATACCCCTAGGCTGAACCCAAATTGTACATATAAATGTAAATCAACATATAGGCTAGTGATCCATGGTTACTAATTGTAAATGTAAATGTAATTACACACATAAGTTAGTGAGCTGATGGTACAAGGTCTTTGGTTCAATTTTGTGCGTATTGAGTCAGTGCACAAGAATCTCATACCAAAGGAGTGCATAAATTTTATAATGTATTGCACACATGAGTAAGTGAGCGATGATTGTGCACTAAAGGAAGGGTGTGCACCATCTTGAGTTTTTCGTACAATGGAGTAAGTGTGTAGTTTTGGGGCCAAAGTGTCTATGTGGTTATTAGGCTTGTTATAGCAAGATTTCCCTTATCCCATGCATTATTGCACATAAGGCCTTTTCCCATTTCCCCATGAAGACTTTTGATCCCTTTTTGCAAATCCCAGAGCTAAAAATACAATTTTTCCACATATACGCACCTTGCCTACTATACATCATGCGTATACGTAGGTTGCACCACTACAACCCGCATACATCAGGAAATGTGCCCAAAATTGAAAAATAGTGTTAGGTTTCCATGTCACGATAGGAGATCAATGATCCTTGGCCTTCCATATACTGAAAACGTTCTGATTCGTCCCTTCAGCTCCACTTGAAGGCTATAAATGGGCCAATCCTGAGCTATGGAAAACATGAGAAAGAATTCAACTTTGAGAGCAAAGTTACTCTGGAGGAATTATTCACTTCACATTGAGTCTGCATACCTTTATCCTTTAAGTATGAACACAATGTTTATCCCCCAATCTCTTCCCTTATTGATTGAGAACTTCAATGTCTCTCTTATACGACCTTACCTTTGGTGGAGGATTGAAGTGGTGGAGGCCCAGCTAGAAGGAACTTAGTTTCTTGATTCCGAACTGTGCCGACACGAAAGTCTGTAACTTATTCACTTCTGCTGATTATATCTTAATAAAAATACTATTTTCTTATCCAATTAATATCTTGCAAATATTTGAATTATTACTCCATGGGCGTATTTGTTATGAATGTTGATGGATTATTCTATTGAATATGCTAACATCATATATTATCACCATATGCTTACGTTGCTTGGTTGTTGAGGACTAGTTGCAGGTATATTGCTTTGGGTCAAGTGCTCAATGATGGACTTCATCGAATGTTTGGACGAGGTATGCATTTTATCTTGTCTTGCTTGCACATTTGTTTATATAGCATACTTGAGAATAGAGTTGATTTCTACAGTCATTTACGTCTGTTGTGGTTTACCCCTAGCCATAGAGATATTTTCCTCGTAACAAGGCTGGAGGGACAGATCTTAAATGGTCAATGTTCCATCATTGTAATATGTAATCACATGAAAATATTGATGAAAACACATCATTGATGCATACCAACCATGTAAAAGAGTAGGGGGCGATAAATTCCACTAGGTAGGGAAAAGGGGCTAAGCAAGGGGGGCTTAATCCTAAAGGAATATTATATTAATATTCCTTAAAGTATAAAGTATGGATATCAATATATCTTAAGTTTCAAAAGTGGGGGATAAGGGAGTTCCTTGAGTGGCATGTGTCATAAAAGGCACATGCATATATAAGAGAGAGAGAGAGAGAGAGACCCAGTGTATTTGGGGGGGAGTTCATCATTTAGTCATGATTTTTTTCCATCCACTCATTGATGATACCATCGGTACCTATACTTTATTTTTCTATAGATTGAAGAGGCAATTTGTCAGGTACGTGGTCGAAGAAGCAGTTTTTAGGCCTGTGAGTAGTTTCTCTAGGTGAGAAAATACTTGGAATTGTTCCCTGGTGTGCTGGAAAATAACTACAGGGCTCTAAGACGTCCTATCCGACCTGTTTCTTAATCCCAAGAAGGGAGGTAGGGAAACCAAGGGACTGTTGAGCAGAGAAGGGGCACACTTCCTGGGGTGGGACAAGCATGTGGGGAACTAAAGACTATAGGCTAGTTGCAACAATTGGGCACCCTTGACTGAGCAATTCTGCAAATTATCATACCTTGGACTGGCTTAGGATTTCCTATGCCCTGGTAGAGTTTATCCCCAGCTTGGGGGTGACCCACTTGTAATATTATGAGTAGTGTGGCCTATGGCTGGGAGGAACATGGAAGGTATGCATGTAGTTGGTGTTTATTTCATGAGATAAGTGTCTTTCATGTGCTTATTTTATTTACTGTGTGTATAATCATGTGTCTTCTGCTATGGAATATCTATGATAATGGTGTTTATAAATTATTATTTTTATTTCACTCAACTCTATTCATATGTAGAACATTTTAGTAATTTAATTGTGTTAACTCAAGTGTTGCATTAATATTTATGCATTTTTTTTCACAAGTTTTTCATGCGTACAATGCATGCATATTTAGTTATTATTTTGTATGAATATGTGCATTTGTAGAGTATTTTATGATTTAAATTAGCATCAGAGTTCAAATTTTTAAGTGGCATAGCCCAATAGCTGGTTGGGAATGCTACAATGTGGTATCAAATAAGTTTTGTTTAGTTGTTGGTAATTGGGACATTACAAAGTGGTATCAGAGCCAAATTTTCAACACTGAGCCTAGATGGGCCGAGTTAGCAGAATGTTGCAGTGGAAATTCATAAAGAATTAATTTCTGGAGTATGTCTACAACTTGTTTGATTAAATTATTGCAATAAAATTGAGAGAAATGGGTAATGTGTAGAATAGAGCCCAGAAATTAAAAATAAACAATTTCAATTTCTAATGGGAAAACTCATGCCTACAAATGGATGAAATTTTGATTTACAGAGCGACCATGGAACCTCGGACAAAATTGGGCGAAATTGGGCAAAATCCCCAATTTCTGCAACGAAATTATGGAGGATTTCAATGGGAAAAGGTCAAAATTCCTATGCAAAGATCAAATTGGGTTTACATGATCAAAAATTTATGTGTGAAGTTTAACTACATAGCTTCTCATTCCACACTAGAATTTTATGGGCCATAGATGACTATGAATTTCACGAGTCAGAATTATGAAAAAATCAACTAAGCACAGAAAAATAGTGGTGCATGGATGTGCATGCTAAAATTTGGTGTTGCACAGAAAAATAATGGCATGTGGGTCTACACACTAAAATTTGGTGATGCATGGTGCAGAGTTGGTGATGTGTGAAAAAATAATAGTACGTGGATGTGTGCACTAAAATTTGGTGTTGTGTGGTGCAAAGCTGGTGTTGCATAGAAAAATGATTGTGCTTGGGTGTGTGCACTAAAATTTGGCGCTTCTCTATGCAGAGTTGGTGATGTGGGTAAAAATAATAGTGCAGGAAAAAATAATGCTGCGTGGGTGTGCGCACTAAAATTTGGCATTGCACGATGCAGATTTGGTGATGCGTGGAAAAATAATAATGCGTGGATGTGCACCCTAAAATTTTGCGTTGCACGGTGCAGAGTTGGTGATGCACGGAATATAATGGTGCACGAGGTTTGCACATTAAAATTTGGTACTGCATAGTGTAGAATTGGTGGTGCACGCATGATATTAGTGTGCGTGTGAGCACACTAGAATTTTTGCATCACACGGTGCAGATCTTGTGGAACACACATAATATTGGTGCACAAGGCGTGCACACTGAAATTTGGTAGAGCACAATGCAAATTTGTTGGTGCACGCAATGTTAGTGCGTGCTACGTGCATGTTAAATATTCACACCGTTGAAAAGTAGAATTGGTGGTGCTGAGGGAGTATTGGTGCGCGTTGTGAGTGCAATGAACCTTGGTGTTTTGTGGTGCATAGCTTGCATTGCATGTATAATATTGGTGTGTGACACAAAACTTGTGCTCACTAGATATTGGTGTGCAACACAAAATTTGTGTGCACTAGATATGGGTGTGCGGTGCATGCGCTATGTTTTGGGAGTTGCACATGTAGAACTTGTGCATGCTAATTATGGGTGTATAATTTAGAAATGGTGCGTACAAATTCTATTTGGCACGCGAATGGTGATTTTCTACGTAATGAAACCATTTTCAAACAATTTCAAACACTTTTATTTTTGAGCATTTTTTTGATCCCCTGAATCACTCCTCCCCATTGGAAAGCTTTTGGACCTCCAAAATACTATTTCACTCAATCTATAGATGAGGGTATAGTTCCCTCACCCTTTCAAACTCAATCCATTTAGCTTTGCTTGGATTTGTGCCTTTGAGACTGCTAGCACTAGAAGTCACCCTCTGATTGCAGAGAGGGTAAGCCCAATACCCATCAGATTTTATATGTCACAAGTTGGTTTTATACGAGGTCAATGGGCGCAAACTCAAGACCATCTCATTTTAACTCAGAAAATAGGGATTAGCACACACGAATAGGTGAGGTATTTATTTAACTTCAGTCATTAAGTTGAGATTAAGTATGAGCAGAGGGAATACTTAGTGAGAAGGATGAATGAGACTACTATGGGCATCAGGCCTTCCAGCAGCTAGAAGAGGAAAAACTCATTACTCAAGAGAAATATTGAGATCAAGATTCAGACACTGAAATATGGTGCAAGAAAAACAATTACAGTAGCAGGATGATCAAACCTTCATCACCCTGCAACTACAACAACTCGACTGGATCTTCCATGCCTAAGCCATCCAATGTAAGAGGGAAATGACAACACAGGAAACTAATTAAAACTGGTCATGATGCCACTATGATCAAACCTAAACCACAATGACATAACTACCCTCGACTGGATCATCCATGCTCGAGGGTTCTAACATAGCTATTACAGAGAAATGGAAAGGAAGCTGACTTTCATTAAACAAGAAGTCTCAAAAATAGATACATATCTAGAAGAACTAGAACTTCATTAGAACTTTACAATGCGGGAGCCTATCTCAACCATTGACCATTACAAAATATAAAAATGAGTCCTCTATACTCAAAACATATTCACCACTACCAGCAAAGGCATGCTCGATCTTCTCGTCCAATTCCATACATGTCTTCTCGGTCACACTGCGCATGTAGTCTCCTTTTTGCATGCCTTCCCCTATCAGAGGCAAGCTCTGCTCTGCCATTCCTTTCTAGATTTCCATTTATGCGGTGAGACCAGGTCTAAATTGTCGCCTCACTTTCATGAATTTTCTGCATCATGATTGAAACACGACTTAATGCCAAGGGGGCGGCCACACACTGCTCTCGGATAGGACACCATATAAACACATGATTGTGGGGCCACTCAAAGGTGGTTTGGGTTCACACTGCTTTTGATCCCACAATCCACCACATTTTTCCACGTATTACTTTTGCCAAACCATGGTTTCAATTGCGTGACCGATCAAGAATATTATCACCCGAGCATGTCGCGTCCCCGCAATGGACTGTGGTCATCGATCTTGTGATCTTGGGCGAGGATTTATGATCATCGACTCAAATCTGCCCTCTTCAGATCAATGGATCAAATCTTCCCTTTTTTTAATCGACGACCGAGATCTGCTTTGCGATTCGGGCTTCGGACTTTTCAAACTTCAAATTTTATTTTCCCCAAGCAAATCCTCTGGAGTTAAGCATTTGACGATGCATGGCCTCTAGAATTGGATGACTGAGATCCTCTTTAGGACTTTGACCACTTTTCTCTGGTGCTATACTTCGCGCAATTTTGGACTCCCAAAAGCCCATGAGCTGCTAATCTAAACTTTGAATGGAATCTCCTCCGTTGAAAACTAATCTTGCTCGCTCGCTTGATTTGAGTCCATATTAGACCACTCCAAGTGTTTCTTTGTGCTCATGGCTGCGACTTGCGGCCCTTGACAACTTAATATGATAACATTTGGCTCCACAGGTGATGGCATGCTCCCTGTGAGATGCCAAGAACGCATAGTTCCAGTGCCTTAGTTGTTGGGCTATGGAGTCATTCTCAAAAGACATCCTGCTAAGAAATAAAATCTGACAAGCACACTATCCTAAAAATGAAAACAAACACATGGGCTCCAGGAGGAGCTTATTTATGTACATTCCTAGACTAATCGATTTTTTACACAGTGCTAGGTAAAAGTGAATTTCCACCAAAGCCATTCAAGCAGCTTCCTGACTGGAAATCCACTGACTCTATTAGTGATCAATAACAAATAATGCAACCGTGATAGAAAAACAATTACATCTTTCATTCCTCCTCCCAATGATGAATTCAATATAAAGTTGAGAGGCTTCAATAAATGGAGGAAATGCCACTACATGTACTCCCTTACAGGTTCATGGAATAACTGAGGAAACCTAGAAAATGAGTAACAAAAAGCCTGCTCTATTTCACAGCTGCTCACATATGGTTGGATGTCTCTGGTAAGCACAAGTGAGTGAAGGGATGATGTAGGTTGCTGATCCACTTCTCCTTTTTCTGCTCTGATAACATTTGCTAGATGATGGCAAGAAATCTCCTCAGGTATATCAAAGGATGGCTCCTCCTCTTTATCACGTTGCTTAGTGTCTTCATAGTGATCAAATGTAGGATAATATTGTTGCTCATCATCACTAGAATATTCATAAAAAATGGGTTTCCCTTCATATCTATGATCAACCTCTAAAACAATAATTCCATCAAGAATATAACTATTAAAAATATCCATTTCAGGGACAACAGTAACTGCAACTTTTAGCTGCTCATACACATGATTTTTCTCTTCAATCCTAGGTGAAAATATATCATGGGAGACCTCTTGAAGGAAAAGAGAAGAATCCTCCTCCACAACCATCTCTTCTTCTAAATCTGAGACAACAAGTGTATAAGGGGAAGAATATGATACATCCATTGATATGTAATTATCAACGCTATTATCAATCATACCTGGAAGGCCTTCTTCATCATAAGTAGGGCTAGTCAAAACATTTGTCTCATGAACAAAAATATCTTATGTGCTTCCTCTTTCCTTAAACCTTCACCAGATTCATCACAGGAGGAAGACTCTATCATTTTCTCGATGTGGGATGAAAACTTCTTACAACAGTAATCCAATATAAGATGAGACATGTAAACCTCCTTGTAATATAAATTAAAAGCATCGTGAAAATCCTTCAAAGAATGGATACTAGAAGTAGGGAGAGATTGACACCATTCATGAGCATATTCATCGAAAGAAAATCTAAACATCTTGATCAAGACATCCTCATGAAAAAAATTGTGCTCAAGCATGCATATATGAAAATTAAACAAGTGTTTACCAGGATAATCATGCTTTCTTCCTTTGAATATTGGAAGATAATCATCCCATTCATTTATAGCAAGGACAACATTTGAAAAACCAGGAACATAGGAGAAATTAAAAGGAGAAAACCTTTGAGCCAAGATTTTTTCCATTTCAGACCAGTGGAGTCACCGATCGATTCTTCAAACATGGATTCGCCAGGTGAATGATATGCAGCCTGAATGCGTTTGGTCTTTGTTCACCATCAAAGACCAAATCTGATCGTGGTCATTCTCCCAAGGAACTTTCCAAGCTGAGAAAGCAGCTACTAAAAGCCTTCTCGAGAAAGCTTCTTTGGGTCAGCCTCAGTTGTGCTAGAGGTAGCCACATCTAAAATAGTGGAGTGGAAACAGTGGAGTCGCTAGGTGCAAGCTACAATATTCAATGGTTCTAAAATCTGATGCACCCTCAAAATCAAAATCTCTTTGTCGTTCTATCCCAGTGAAATGTCTTCAAGTCATTCCCTGGAAATGACACCATAAATGTTAGCACTAGAAGTCACCCTCCGATTGTGGAGAGGGTAAGCCCAGTACCCATCATATTTTATATGTCACAAGTTGGTTTTATACGAGGTCAATGAGCACAGACTCAATACCATCTCATTTTAACTCAAAAAACAAGGACTGGCACGCATAAATAGGTAAGGTCTTGATTCAACTTCAGTCGGTAAGTTGAGCTTAATTATGAGCAGATGGAAGACTTAGCGAGAAGGATGAATCAGACTACTATGGGCATCAGGCCTTCTAGTATCTCGAAGAGGAAAAACTCAATACTCAAGAGCAATCTTGATATCAAGCTTCAGACATTGAAATATGGTGCAAGAAACATAGTTATAGCAGCAGGATGATCAAACCTTCATCACCCTACAACTACAACATCTTGACTGGATCTTCCATTCCCGAGCCATCCACTGGAAGAGGGAAAATACAACACAGGAAACTAATTAAAATTGGCCACGATGGCACTGTGATCAAACCTACATCACAACGACATAACTACCCTCGACTAGATCATCCATGCCCAAGTGTTCTAACACAACTGTTACATAGAAATGAAAATGAAGTTGACTTTCATTACACAAGAAGTATCAAAAATAGATACATAACTAGAAGAACTAGAGCTTCATTAAAAATTTACAATGCGAGAGCCTAGCTCAACCATCGACCATTACAAAATATCAAAATGACTCCTATATACTCAAAAAATATTCGCCACTACTAGCAGAGGCGTTCTCTAGCTTCTCGTCCAATTCCATATGTGTCTTCTCGATCAGACTTCATGTTCCTTCCCCTATCAGATGCAAGCTCTGCTCTGCTAGTCCTTTCTGGCTTTCCATTTATGCGGTGAGACCAAGTCTCAACTGCTGCCTCACTTTCATGAACTGTCTGCGTCGCGATTGAAATGCGGCTTAATGCCAAGGTGGCGGCCACACGCTGCTCTCAAATAGGACACCATATAAATGCATGATTACGGGGCTGCTCAAAGGTGGTTTGGGTTCACATCGTTTTTTAGCCTGCAATCCACCACCTTTTTCCACATATTACTTTTCCCAAACCACGGTTTCAATTGCGGGATTGCTCGAGAAAATTATCGCCTGAGCATGTCGTTTCCCCACAATGGACTATGGTTGTCAATCTTGTGGTCTTGGCCGAGGATTTACAATCATCGTCTCAAATCTTCCCTCTTCAAATCAATGGATCAAATCTTCCCTTTTTTGAATCGACGACCAAGATCTACTTCATGATTCGGGCTTCCCACTTTTCAAACTTCAAACTTTATTTGCCCCAATCAAATCCTTTGGAGTTAAGGATTTGACTATGTGTGGCCTCTAGAATCGGACAACCAAGATCCTCTTCAGAACTTTGGCCACTTTTCTCTGGCACTATAGTTCACATAATTTTGGACTTCCAGAAGCCCATGAGCAACTAATGTGAACTTTGAATGGAATCTTCTCCGTTGAAAACTGATCTTGCTCTCTCGCTTGATTTGAGTCCATATTAGATTGCTCCAAGTGTTTATTTGTGCTCATGGCTACAACCTGCAGACCTTTAAAACTTAATGTGATAATAGAGACCAACACGAAGGTACTCTACATTCCCTCGTTTTGAAGTTCTTATCTTTCTATCAAGGATTGTATCCTCCTGCAATTCTGAACATGCTCTCCTTGATCATGAATCAAAGGAGGCTCATGTAATCTCAAATTCTCAACATTAACAACTACATACATTTTCATATAAGGAGGCAAATCCAAACGGAAGACATTGTTACCAATCTTTTCAAGAATCTTGAAAGGTCCATATCTGATTGGTTTCAGATTTTTATCTTCTCCTTTAAGCCTCTCTTTGCTAATGTAAAGCCAAACTTCATCTCCAACTTGGAAACTGTGATCAACATGATTCTTGTGATCATGTCTTGTCTTGTACTTGGCTTGACTCTTTGCCAACTGTTCTTTTACCATTTGATGCACCAATTGAATTTGTTCAATGAAGTTCTTTGCTCTATCAATGTCATAATGACCATCAATAGAAATATCCTTCCCAAAGATAAAATCTAAAGGACATTTTGGAAAGTAACCAAAACATGCCTCAAATGGAGATGTTTGAGTCAATGAGTTCTTAGCCCGATTATAAGCATGTTGAATGTAGTGCAGGTGCTCATCCCAAAGATTAGGATGTTTGTTGCAATAACCACAAATAATATGCACTACTGTTATATTCACCACTTCTTTGACCATCAGTTTGTTGATGGAATGTTGTGATCTTTTTCAACTTGGTGTCCATGAGTGCCCATAATCTTGACCAAAAGTTCCTAATAAATCGAGAATCTCAATCAGAAATAATGGATTTGAGCAACTCAAAATGTACCCATACATGTTGAAAGAATATTTGTGTTGTTTATTCAATGATAACCTGCTTCTTACAAGGCATTAAAATAAACATTTTGCTGAAACGATCAACCACAACATAAAGGTAATCATGATTCTTTTTAGACATAGGTAATCCTCCTACAAAGTCCATGGAATTGGTTTTCCAAGGATGAGAAGGAACTGGAAGTGGAGTATACAATCCTAACTTTCTATTGCTAGGATTACTTGTAGCACATAAAGAACATCCTCTTACATATCGTGAAACACTTTCTTTCATTTTTTGTCAATTGAAATACCTTTGCAAATTAGACATTGTCTTGCCTACACCAAAGTGGCCAATAATAAGAGAAGAATGTTCTTCCCTTATGATGTTGACTCTTTCACCATGTGGAATACATAGCTTGCCAAGATTATACAAAAGTTTATCATGCACATTGTAATTCAATTCCTCAATTTTGTTAGAATGACACAAAGTTGCATAAACCTCTTTAAAATCAACATCTAAATCATACTAATCAACATATCTCTCATGCATGATACAATTATGCTTAAGAATAACTGAAGCACTAACAATAGGCCTATAAATCGTATCATCAACTTTGTTATAAATTCCTTTCTCTTACCTGATAACCAAGTGGAATTGTTGTAGGAAACCCATCCATCTGAGGTGCCTTGCTTGTTGTAGATTTTTTTGTGATTGCAAGAATTGCAATGGTTGATGATCTGTGTGAATAATAGTTTCTTTTCCCAACAAATAGTGTTTCCATTTTTTCACACTTTGCACCAATGCATACAACTCCTTGTTATATGTAGGATAATTAATCACAACACCATTAAAAGTTTCAGAATGATAACAAATGGACTTACCATGTTGCAACAAGACTACTCCCATGGAATAATTACTTGCATTTTTTTGCATCTCAAATGGTTGTCTTAAATCAGGAAGTGCAAGAACTGGAGCCGAACTAATTTTCTCCTTCAATGCATCAAAATATTTTTGTTGCTTGCCTCCCCATTGGAAAACTTGTTCAATGCTTGCCAGGACATGTAATGGAGTTGCAATTGAAGAAAAGTTAGCAATAAACTTTCTCCAATATTGGGTTTCTCCCAAAAAGCTTCTAACCTTTGTTGCATTGTTGAACTTGGGCCAATCTAAAATGACTTTTACCTTAGAAGGATCTATCTTCAATTCTCCTCCTCCAACAATATATCCCAAGTAAACAAGTGAGGTATTTCCAAACTCACATTTAGACATCTTTAAAAACACATTTTCTTTCTTTGAGACATCTAAAACTTGATTCACGTGCCTAACATGTTCTTCACGAGATTTTCTAACTATCAATATGTCATCCAAGTAGAAAATTACAAAATCATCAAGAAAAGGCCTTAAAACATCATTCATAACTCTCATTAATGTTGCAAGAGCATAACAAAGCTCAAATGGCATAACCATCCATTCAAACAAACCTTGCTTTGTTTTGAAAGATCTATTCCATGTGTCTCCTTCAAAAATCCAAATCTGATGATAACCACTTCTCAAGTCCAACTTAGTGAAATACTTAACATCTTTCAATTGATCAAGAAAATCAACAATTCTAGGAAGAGGGTAACGATTCTTTACTATAATCTTGTTCAAGGCTCTGAAATATACACACATGCGCCATGTACCATCTTTCTTTGGTACTAAGACAATTAGTGATCTGCATGGCAATGTACTTGGCATGATAACCCCTTTGTCAAGAAACTCTTGGAATTGTTTTTTAATTTCATCCTTCTCTATGACTGACATCCTATACATGCCAATGTTTGGAAGAGGACAATCTTGTTGCAATTGGATGTCATGTTGGATACCTCTTTTAGGAGGCAATCCTTTTGGCTCTTGAAACATCTCATCATATTGGTTAACAACCTCATATAAATAATATTTTAACTTTGCATCACATCCTTGGAAAGATTGTTTTTCAACATTGTCTTTGGGTTTGATCATCAAGAGTACAAAATTCGTACTAACATTGACTAATCTCTTCATTTTTCTAGCATTTACAAGTGAAAAATTCAACTTCTTGGTATGTGCTCTAACAATGTACTCAACTCCATTTTTATAAAAATGATATTTTTTCTCATGGCGATGAAAGATGTATCTCCTATCATATAGATATGGGCTTCCCAACACAATACCACAAATATCCAATGGAATGACATCAAGCTCTACCTCATCTATAAAGTTTGTAGTGATGGAAAATCTAAGTTTACATCTTTTTGTCACATGCAATTTGGAATTGTCACATATCCAACCTAGACGATATGGTTTAGGATGAGGAGTAGTTTACAAATGCAATTTGTTGACAGTGTCTTCAGAAATGAGGTTTTCTTGAGCTCCAGTATCAAATAGAGTATCTATCTTGGTATGCTTTGAAATAACCCTGATGTGGAAAATATTTATTCTTTCTTTTTCATGTTGAGTTTCATTGAGGCTACTACTTGAAGAACTAGTACTAGAAATAGAGTCCTTACCTTGAGAACCCATGGCTGTGATTTTTGTTTCATCTCTCGAATTAGATCCTAAATTATGTTGTGTAGTTGCAACAATCTTTGGTTTCCCTTTGTTGTTGAACTTTTTGGGTCTCTTTTCAGGATGAAGTTTCCAACAATGGTCTTCATCATGGCCATCTTTTGAAAAATGTTTACATGAGAGTTTTTCTCACTCTTTCTTGACTGAAGCATTATTTTTTCTTCTTCCTTTGAATTTCCTCTTTCCTTTGTCTCCATTATAAAATGGCTTCTTGTTGCCCTCTTGAGGATCATTCCTCCCTCTTGTTTCTAAATGAGTTTCTTGTACACAAATTCATGTATATTTGTAGGGTTAAACATAATAATTGTGTGTCTCAAGTAGCTATGCAATCCTCCAATGTATTTGAGTAAATTTTCTTGAGAAGATAAATCTATACCCAAAATCAAATCTCTTTTTCTAAATTCTTGAGAGTAGCTTTGCACATTTTCCCCTTTAGCTTGTCTAAAGTTTTGTCAATCCATGATAGTTTTTTTCATGTATGCTAATGGATAAAATGGATTTTAATTGCAACAATAAAATCATTCCAAGAGGATAAAACTTTAACATGTTTCTTCATGTCCTCTTGAGTTTTGGCTTCCCACCAAATGAGTTTTGCACCTTCCAATCTAAGAGAATCAAACTGAATCTTAGTTTCATCATCTTAGATTATTTGTATCCTACAATACACTTCAATATGAAAAATCCAATTATCCAATTTCTCAGCATTTACATCTCCATTGTACATAGGAAATTCAAACTTAATATCAAGCTTAAGTAAAGGAGTTTGTGGAGGAATTTTACCATGTTCTTTTGGAGAATTTGGAGATGGTTGTGAAATGGTAGAAGAAGTGGAAGATGGAGGTGAAGGAGGTGGAGTGTCACCATTCCATCCATTCCATTTTGGAGTCTTATCATCATTATCTTCATTACCTCTTGGAGGATTTGAGATTTCTTCTTGCAACCTTGCATTCCTTTCTTCAAATAAAACTTTCACCATTTATCTCATATCATAAAAGACTTTTCTGAAAGTTTACTCTTCTGAAGTAGGAATTTCATGTCTCTCCTCATGAGCCATACTTGGTGAATGTCTCCTTGAATTTTGAGGTGATTGAATGGTTCTCCTTCTTGAAAGTTAAGAAATTGGATATACAACTTTCCCTTCTCCTCTTGTGAGCTTCAACCTTGTAAGCATTAAAAAAAAAAAAAAAAAAACTTGCAAACAAATCAAACCTTCAAAAAACCTTTACTCTGATACCAACTTGATCTGAAAATGAAAAAGGTTTGTGTATACAAATTTGCAAGTGGAAAATGTATGTGTCTTGGGAAATTGGATCAAGTTGCAAGCACATGAAAATATTAATTTTTTATACTTAAAATGAACAACAAAAACAAACATAAACAAACATCAAAATAAACACATAACACAACAAAATGATAAAGGAGTTCACCCTTCTCTTGGGATACATCTCTTGGTCCAACTTCCGATGGATCATTTTCATTAAATGATCAAAAGTTTTAAAACAATGTCTTACAATGCTCAAAATGCAAAATAGATGGCTCCAATGGCTCCATAATTTCCAAAAACCCCTAGTCGGGCTCTTTCTGCACCTGGTTTGGCCAAAAAAATGAAGAAAATACTATTCCTGAAAGTTTTTCCCCAATAGTTGTTGTCTCTGCTCATCAAAATGCACCCACTATGCAAAAACCCATCCTCTATGTAACCAAGCCTAGCTCCCACATGCATTTCAGAATGTGGGCGGAATTGTCACGTCATTAGAATGACTAACACCTTTTTCGACAAAGTTCTAGGTCATATGGCCCATGTGGCCAAGGTGTCGGGCTAACTTCATGTACTGTCCGGCTAGCACCTCCATGTAGTCGCACTATCAGTCATATTGAATATGGTTGTGAGTTTTGATGACCAGGGTTGGGGTTTAGCCCTGACCCCTTTCCYGATCATTGTAAACCATAGGTAAGTTTAAATAAATGTTCGAAGGTATAAGGTTAAGAAACAACTATAGGGGGGTTGGTGGCTCGACCTATGAGAAACATTTTCCCTTTCTCGGAGGTCGCGGGGTCGACCCCTACGGAGCCAACCCCAACCATTTTACACACAGAAGGGGTGCCATGTGGTGGCCTCTGAGTGGGCCACATGGCACCCATACATTGGTCCATGAACTTGCCACATGTCGACCTAAGATTGGTCCACGTCATGAAATACACAGTTATCCTACCACGTCACCACCTTCCCAGTCATCAATCCACATCACCCTGCCACATTAGTTGTACGGTTGTACAGAATGTATAGTCAGATGCCATGCCATCCTATAAGGACTATACAGACTGCACAGTCAGCAAGTTTTACATGTTTGGGAAAATAGACATAATGTGATAACTTACTCATATGAACTCTGTTTGATCTATTTCAGGTCGTGTTGGGATCATGAGGATGAGATCTACACAATGAAACCATTTTCGAGAAATTTATAACACTTTGATTTTTGAGCATTTTTTTGATCCCCTAGATCAAAAAGAGAAAAGAATGGTGCAAGAAACTACAAGGGTTGATATGTTCAATCAAGGAAAGGATGAACTGGTTTGGTCCATAAGAGTAAATATAAGTTGATGATATAAATCCAATGCGAGAGTATGGCTGGAAATGTAGTTTGGTCATGCATGTGTTGATCAAATGGATCCATGTAATTAAGGCTAAAGCTCGTATCAACATATTATATGGCCGAAAATAATAAAAAATGATCAATGGTAGTTTAGATGGAAGGTGCTCAGTAAGAGAACAAAAGAATACATGAATCCATGAAGTATTGAGGTCTTCTAGGAAGAACAAAGAAAAATGGTACAGGAAGAAAGAGGTTGTTGCAATTACTATAGCAGCAATTATGTTATGGCTTGTTAGACATCCATACATAGTACATGAAAATGGAATGCATATGCATTCATGAGCATACTAGTGATGCAGTATTAGTACATATAGGTATGTTGTCGTAAATGTAGATTTGTTAATATATATAACATGAGGATGACTAGGAGTAGTCTATTGTTATAGATTATGAAGTTCTTATTGAGGGTTGTTGTGCCAGGAAAGAAATAATTATTGCATGGCTGCAAGTGCTGCTAATAATGTTGTTGCATATAGAAGGAAGCAACATAAAGATGAAGTGTGGATTATAAGGCTTATAACAGAGGTATGAGAGCTTCTATTATTATGAGTTATCCAGGTAACATTAAATTTATTTAATGGAAACTATGCAGGTATGATTTTTATGTAATTTCATTGCATGATTGCTAAATGAAATTTTGGTAAGAATTTTCTTAGCCAGATTTTATTTTATCATATTATTGTATTATTTGAATGCATTAATGAGAATAAGATAACACTAGGTGTGGTAAAGGCTAGAGGCTTTTAATAATTATAAAATCTTATTAGATTTTGAGTGTATACAATGACATAGTGGCATGTTATGTTAATTGGTTATGAGCTAATAACCAAAGCAATAACGAGCATGAGTCTGTTATAGGAATGGATGTCGGAAAGCTAGTCATGTATGAGACCATGACTTGGTTGGTTATGGAAAGTCTATGTACCACCCAAATATCCAATGAAATTCCTACTTCTAAATAATGATTGGACTACAACCCTTTTGCTAACACTAATGAACACCACAAAATTATATTATTGGAGTAGTGTTTGGGTTGAAAAGGAAGGCATTCAAATAGTTGAGCAGGAAATAGGAAGTATACATGGAGAATGTGTTAAGGCATTGTCCAGACTTTTCAATTTACCAATGGTGAGATACATGAATTAGATATCAAGAATTTTGAAAATCAATGTAAGGGTGCATTGAATAGATATGCATTGAGAATTGCACTCATGCATAGTAAGTGGTAGAGTTTCACTTATGCATGATAGAATTGTTATGCTTGGATGCATTTGTTGAATTCGTTTTTGTGAATGCATGCATATATGTTATTAAATGGAAATGATTATGCTAATAGATAAAAAGGTACAATCATTACAAACTCATGGACTTGAGGACATTTTAGGGGATGCTATATATTGCAACAAGAAAGTTGCAAGTCAAGTAGCCACATGAGCAGTTATTATAAGATTTTTTTGTTCAAGAAATAGAGTAATAATGGTTAGAAAAGGAAAAGCGTAACTTTTGAACATGCACCTACAGAGAATCATAATTTCATTTCATTTAATAAGTTCTTTGATAGTTGCGATTGAATTTCTAAGTGTAGACAATTCTAATATCACTTTGTAAGCTTTCATACATATTACAATGAAAATCTATTGTACAGGAAATACTAATAATCATATGTTGGTTGAATGCAAGATGGAAGTATTGCTGGGAAAAGTGGTCTACAATATGGTATTGCTGAAAATCCATAAGGACGATTGCTTCTTACTGTTGCAACCACCAAGAAAATTATGAGATGTAATCTCATACTTGGAGAAAATATGAATTCCCTTATAAAATTAATTTGAATTTCTAAATAGAGATTTTATAATATTCTGTCATAGTGATTATATGTGTTTGATACATATGAGATAACATTTATTAAAGTTGGAATTCTTGGGAAGAACATCTATTGTTGGAGACATTAGAGCCTATAAATGTAGAACCTTGGCCTGGTTCTCGTAATGAGTTAGCACTCTCCTTGTGTGTGAAATCCTTGGAAAGATGGTGTTAACTCCCAAAATGAACCCATCCCTATGGTCGCATTTTGTGGTGGATAGCATGTCTGTTGGTAGTTTTCTCAAATTAATTTTGAGTTTTTCTAGCTGCAAGACTTAGGTTTTAATTTTTGTTTAGAAATAAGATGACCCATAAAAGTCTTCTTTTCAAAATTTTCATAAAATGTTTTCAATAGCTAATGCATGCTTAAAAAATGGTGGTTAGCTGGTGAAAGTGACAACTTTCACCAGCTAAGGGGCATTTCTCACAGGTCGTTAGCTGGTGAAAGTGGGGATTTTCAAACATCCAAAGAGCGTTTTCCTGCGGGTGTGCGCTGGTGAAAGCGGTGAGTTCCAACAGCTAAGGAGCATTTCTCATGGGGTGGTGCGCTGGTGAAAGCGGTGAGTTTCAACAGTTAAGGATCATTTTCCACGGGTCGTTAGCTGGAGAAAGCGGGAATCACGTGTGTTTTATCCACGTTTCTAAAAATCTAATGATGATATGATCATCCCACGTCATGCAAATCCAGAATGATGCACTGGTGAAAGTGGGTAATGATGGAGACTCGGGTTTGCACGTCAAAATAGGATTACAAAGCGGATCTTGTTCAGTGACACATGCTGCACACTCATGGCACCGGAAATGGAAAATTCGAATCCATTAACGTAGGTACAGAGGCTGTACTACCTGGATGACAACATCAAATCGGTTCATCACTTCTCTAACACGCATAACTCTCAAATGTATGCTAAATTTCTAATTTTGAAAGACAGAGCCGACTCCCGAGTGCTTTCAAAAACGCAAGACCTTGGCCCAATTAGCAGTTTGTTGTGTTGTGTATGCAGAATCGTTTGGGATTTTGGGTTACAGAATGGTGAGGAGACGCAGTGGGTCTTTATTAAGAAAGGAGTTAGACAGCCTATCTTTCCTACAGATGCATCCAAAAGTCCAGAGACACTTCTCAAACGCAGGTTGCATTGAATTTGTTGAGAGGCTGCAGAATGGTTGCCACCATTCGATAGCAGAAGATTTTGCCAAAACTTTTGATGGGAATAAAGCTTGTGTTGGGTCCTTGGAGATCATTGTAGATGAAGCTGCCATTGCTGCAGCAACCAGCCTACCAAGATCGGGCTAGAATTGGTTCAAAACCACTGCCACCAAAAACTTCAACTTCAGAGCTTATCTAAAGGAAGAGTTCAGGCATAATGCATGGAAAAAGAGCATGCCAGTTTCACATTTAGAAGATGATTGGCAGGATCTGTTTAACGGTATCCAACTTTACATAACCTCGGAGGGTAGGCATGACAAACTCATGATGTATCATTTCAAGCTCCTAGACCATTTCACAGGTAAAACGCTTCTCAATTTACCTTTTTTCTTACATAAGAGTTTAACTAAGGTCTACAAAAAGATCATGGCTCAACCCCTAAGCATGAAGAATCCTCTATGCCACTTTGGCCTTATTAAACTGATCATTCTGGAGGAATTAAGACAGAAGGGAAGGAGCTGGCAGCATTTCCTATTTTGGGAGGGCTTTGAAACTCAGACTCAGCCCGTAAATGAATAGGGGAAAGGTGCAAAGAAACAGTTGACTCCTCAAAGCAGTTCGAGGAAGAGGAGGACCCTACCAGGACCTCCAGAAGATAGAATCTCTGGTGTGAAATCCCACAGGTCAAAGAAAAAGTTGAATTTTGAGACTACTACAAAGTAGCCTACAGAGAAGAGAACAAACATATTAAACCTTCCCTACACAGACTCAAAACCAGAGCAAGAAGATGTGAGCCCTGTCATCAAAAGCCCTGAACACTCAATTGAGATTGCACAGAATTATGAGACCTTTACTCACACTGAGGAAGGAGAAACATCAAAGAGCACTAAGTCGAAGAAAGCACAGAAAATCAAGCATCTAAAAGAGGTAATCACTCAACAAGAGGTCTTGGAACGGGTAATCAAAGAAAGATACAAGAAGATGTCTGATAAATTTGCAAAAACCAACGCTGCATTTGAAATATTGGCTCGGGAAAGTGTTAAAGAGAATAAAAGAAAACAGAAGATCACCAAAGATTACAATAGTCTATGGTGGCTTGCAAAGAACCTTAAAAGGAAGATAAGGAGATTGAAGCAAAAACAAAAGCAAAAATCCCACCCAGATTTGAAAGTGCTTGCTCAAGTTGTTGTTAACATGCAAGGGGAGAAATCAGAGGCACATTGAGTTTTGATGGAATCACAGTTTTGAAGGTGAAAACTCGTTTTTGGCTCAGTCAGAGCTTTCACTAGCGAACAACGTAATTTTGCGACCAGTTAGCTGGTGAAAGGCAGCGCTTTCACCAGCTAACCAGTGACATATAAAGCGAGTTAGCTGGTGAAAGTAGGAAAAGCATTTTTGGAAGCTAGGGACAGAGCAGGTCATTCTTCACGGGTTATAAAGGAGTTTCAAAGTATTAAGGGGATATCAACTCACCTGCAAAGGGCTCTGCATCAGAGATTTTAGGGGATTTTGGGAACCACATGTCAAACAATTTTCCTTAAGTATCGACTATGAACCCTGAAGAGATCTAGCTGCCAAGACAGGTGCCTCTTCATATTTCATGACACCATGGGTTCCAGAAGCTGAAGGATACAAATGGAGAATTTTTGAGAATGAAGACAATTCGAATGATAGTTTAGTTATCAAGCCTTTATTATCAAGTTGTTTAGTTAGATTTGAATTGCTATTTTTAAACACAGATCCATGTTTTTAGGATCTGTAAAACTGATTGTAAGAGGCTATAAATGCCTATTTTTGCTAAGAAACAAGGGTTCAAACTGGGAGATATTTTATGCCACTGTATAGACTCGTTTTACAGAAATAAAGTTCAGTTTCCTTTCATTTTCAATATCAGAGTTGTTCATTTTTCCTTTTCTGTACTTTGTTTCAGTTTATTTTAGTTCATGAAGACCGTTATCTCTTTATTGAGCTCATAGACTTGAAATTAAAGGATTCCTCTGTATCTTGCATTAAGCCCTACATTCATTTGTATTTGGCAATCAAGAATAGTGTTCTTCATCCCCCCTTTCAAATTATTTGATTTGATTATTGTTTCCTGAAAGCACTGCTTCTTTAGATGTGTGATGAGTTGTTTATTTCATTGATCATTAAAGACCCCATTGTCCCAAACACATAAAAACCATTATTTCTAAGTTACCAAGCATCCTTAGCCTACAACCCTAAGGAGTTTCTTGGAGTGATAACAAATTGGCACCGTTGCCTGGGAGACGAAATTCAAGTTCTTCTTTCCTGGGATACGACACAGAGCTGATCTTTGATGATAGACAAAGATTAGACATTTTCACTTGGTTGTGATCATCTATCTGGCGAATCCACAAGTTCATCCTGGCTCCTAAGAGGATCAGTACTAGGGTGAATCCTCAAGAATCACCTGCCACACCAGTGTCCAATACATAACTAATTCTCAGAAAAGGAAAGACAATTCAAGGTCAAACTTCAAAATCAGATACAGAAGGTAATCCTCTTCTCAGTTCTGGAAAATCTACTACAGAAAAATTTGAGTTCTTTTCAGAGAGCATTGATGAAAAAACAGTTGTAAAATCTGTAGAAGAGCAAATTCTTTTTGATCAACAGAAAAATCCTAATGATGATAAATTGATAGATTTAAATTTGATTGAAAAAACACCTAAGACTTTAGAAAGAATCCATAGTTCTTCTTCCCTTGAGTCATTTCATTCTTAGCAACAAGAAGAACATTTGAACATTTATACTAGCCTCCTTGCTGTTGAACATCTCCTCCAAGAGCTATCTGCTAAGGGTGAAGAAAATTTAGCTGGACAGCTTGCAAATTTTTACAGAGCCTCTTATCAGACCTCTTTCCCATTTGAAGATTCACCTCTGTCACATTCCTCCAATGTTGAAGACTTGAAGAAGAAACTATCATTTTCCCCACCCTTGATAGTCATGGATGCACCACCTCCTTTGACTAAGATGCAACAAATCCTAGCTGCTAGGTACGCACCACTCATATTGCCAAACCCAGTAGCAGCCATGCTGACAGGAGACTATCAGAAGTATATGCCTAAATTCACAGGAGAAGGCGATGTGTCTGCTGAAGAACATATTGAGGCTTTTTACAGTTATGCAGAGAACCTTAATATTGAAGAAGAAGATGTTTGGACACGAGTCTTTGTCCAAAGCCTAGATGGACATGCTAGGAAATGGTTCAAAGAACTCCCTGCTGGTTCCATTGCTGGAATCGAGCAATTGGATGAGACGTTTTTGAAACATTGGGGTGACAGAAGAGATTTTTTCTACTACATCACAGAATTCGAAAATCTGAGGAAACAAAGTAGTGAGTCAGTCTCCGATTTCACTAAGAGATTTAACCGGATGTATGGAAAAATACCAACTGAGATAAAACCTTCAGATGCTTCTGCCAAGATCACATATTCTGGTGCTTTTGACTCAGATTTTTGTTTGTTGTTGAGAGAGAGGAGGTCACCATCATTATCTCTCATGCAAGATGCAGCCCTTGAGGTGGAATCAAATATTCTACCCTCCTAGAAGCGGAAATGAGATTCTGATAGGAGAATATCAAAGAATGAGGCCTCATCTTCATCAAATGCTGATCCAAAACTTGATAAAATGGCTAAGATGATAGAGTCTCTAACCTTTGAGATATCTAAGCTCAAGATTGAAAATAAACATCCTGTGAAGGGAAGAGGCACTTATGATTCTGCAGGCAGGAATCTGAATCAAAATCCCAACAACTTCAGAAGAAACAATCAGCCAGCTCAGATCTTGCAAAGAGAAAAGAATCCTACTGAAGATCAGAGGATAAAGGTCCCTCTCCAAAATGTTGTTATGGACAAAGACAATGGTGAAGATCAAGAAGATGGAGAAGGTGACATTCATTGTGATGAAGAAGAGACAGGGAAATCTTATCTAACACAACAATACTATGAGGAATCATTGATGACTGAACAGACAGAAGATGATCTTATTGGTGATGGCATTTTCACAACAGAAGATAAGAATAGATATAACCTCTGATCCAAATCTGATACTTCTCAACAAGATGCACCAGCCTCTCCTGAAAAGAGCACAGCACCTGTTAAGCAAAAAGACCAGACATCAGAGAATCAACAAGCAAATCCTTCAAAGGTGAAAGCATCAGCTCCTCCCAAAAAGACTGATGCCCCTATCAAGCATCAAATTCCTGAAAGTCAGTCTCCTATTGAACAACAAAGCAATTAGGAAGCCCCTTCAAATCAGGTAAAGGTTTCTGATAAAGCTTCTGATAAAGTTCCATATTCTTTTAATTTTGAGGCTGAAATACAAAAAATTAAAATTCCTATTCCTCTAGTCGAGCTGATGAAAAATGAAATGTTCAAAAGGGATATCCTCAAAAATCTAGATCCCCAATCTGTATCCCTTTCTGCTGATATCCTCAACATATATGATGATAAGCCAACCATCGCTTTGGGCCAAATGATAGAAGACAGAGATGAAAGTTGTCCTCCCTTTTACATCTCTCTAAATATTCATGAGAAAACATTGCATAATTGTTTGTTGGACTCCGGTGCTTCGCACAATTTTATGCCAAAGGCAGTCATGGATGAGCTTGGGCTGGAGATCACCAAGTCTTATCATGACCTCTTCTCTTTTGATTCTCAAAAATTCAAATGTCTTGGGATGATTAAGGATTTGGCTGTAACCTTAACCCAAGCATCAATGAAGACTATGGTGATGGATATAGTGGTGGCCGATATACCTCCTAAATTTGGATGTCTACTATCAAGATCGTGGATGAAGAGACTAGGTGGCACTCTTCAGATGGATCTCTCCTATGCTACTATCCCTATTTTTGGAGGGGTGAACAGAAGTCTATACAGGGAATCTCAGTTGGCGTATGTAATCAGTGATGAGAAAAATCTATCCAATCATCCTAGCTATTCGGTCGACACAGGTATGGGATCTTGTATTTTTCAAATTGATGATTTGTTACCTGATACATTGCTGCTCAGAAAGCCCACAGATCAGACCACAGTTCAGCCCACAGAAACAACAGAAGATGATCTTTGGACCATGTTCTTCGATGGTGCTTGCACTAAGGAGTCAGCAGGAGCAGGAGTGGTATTGATTTCCCCTTCTAAGAAAACTTCTCATTTGTCCTTTAAACTCGATTTTAAAGTGACTAATAATATTGCTGAGTATGAGGCACTACTTTTGGGGCTGAATGTAGCCAAGGAGAAGAGCATTAAAAAATTGTAGGTGTTTGGAGATGCAGATTTGATTATTCAGCAGGTGAATAAGTCCTTTCAAGAAAAGCATGTCAAGCTGAAGGCATACAGAGATGAAGTGCTGAAAGCAATTCACGATTTTGCAGATTTTAAAATTGCATATGTACTGAGAGAAATGAGTGAATTGGTTGATTCATTAGCTGTGTCTTCTTGTGCATTCATACCCCCTCTGCCTCATAAATTAACTTACGAAATTCAAGTTAAATATAGGCCCTCTCTCCCTGATAATGTAAAATTTTGGAAGGTTTTTGAAGACGATGTTGAACTCACTAGATTTCTTGCAGTGATAGATGAGTTTGCAGATCTACAGATTGATCAAGACAATGAACATGACAATGAAATTGAGAAGCCAGAATTCAAAAGCAAAATCGCAGCACATGAAATAGTTCAGTTGTCTACCAACAGAATTCCTAAAGGTTTGGTTTCGTTGGAAAGGTTGTTCGATAACAATGATGTGGCTGTCAAATTGGAAAGGGGGCAAAAGGATTCAGAAATTTTGCAGTATAATGTGGCTAGTGAGCAAGATCCTAAACATGTCAACTTAGCCTCACATTTGACTGAAAAACAAAGGGCTGATTATGGAGAATTGCTAAAGGAGTTTGCGGACATTTTCTCTTGGCAGTATGATGATTTGAAGACTTTTGACACAGAGGTGATTCAGCATAATATTCCCTTGAATAAAGACACCAAACCATTCAGGAAGAAGCTTATATCCTTCAACCCTTTGTTGCTTCCTACAATGGAAATGGAAATTAAAAAACTGTTGGATGTCTGCATCATCATTCCCCTCAGGTATTCAGAATGGATTGCGAATCTCGTACCAGTCAGGAAGAAGAATGGGGAGATCAGACTCTACGTCAACTTCAGAAATTTGAATAAGTGCTCTAGGAAGGACAACTACCCTCTGCCTAAAATGGAGCATATTTTGCAGAAGGTGTCAGGATCAAAGGTGATGTCTTTTATTGATGGGTTTTCCGGATACAATCATATTGCTGTTCATCCGGAAGACAAAGAAAAGACTGCATTTACCACTCCATGGGGTACATTTATGTACGAAAAGATGCCCTTTGGATTGATGAATGCAGAAGCGACATTCCAAAGGGCAATGGACATTGCTTTCATTGGAGAGAAAGACAAATTCATCCTGATTTATCTCGATGATATCATCATTTTATCAAGCAGCCATGAACTTCATTTGCAGCACTTAAAAAGGACATTTCTGAAATGTCGAAGGTATGGAATTTCTCTTAATCTAAAAAAGTAAAATTTTGCACTTAAGGAAGGGAAATTACTTGGGCATATTGTTTCAGCTGATGGGGTAAAAATTGACCCAAAGAGGGTAGAAGCAATTAAAAATCTGTCTCTTCCTAGATCAAAGAAGGACATTCAGTCTTGCCTTGGGACTATCAACTTTGTCAGAAGATTTATAGTAAATTTTGTTGAACTCACAAAACATATCATTGCTATGTTGAGAAATGACTCTGAGGTAAAATGGACTGAAGCAGCTCGACATTCATTCAATGCCATCAAGGAAGCCATCACAACAGCCCCTGTTTTGATTAGCCTCGATTTCTCCAAGGTATTTTACATTTTTTCATTTGCTTCAAGTGAAACAATCGTAGCAGTACTCTTGCAAAAAAATGCTGATGATCAGGAGCAGCCAGTTGCCTTCTTCAGTAAGGTCTTGAGGGATGCAGAGGTAAAGTATGAATTGTTGGAGAAACAAGCATATGCACTTGTTAAGTCATTGAAAGCTTTCAGAGTTTACATTCTTCAGGCAAAGGTAATAGCTTTCGTCCCCTCCAATTCAGTTAAAGATGTGCTTGTCCAACCCGACATAGATGGAAAAAGGAGTAAGTGGATAGCAAGGTTGATTGAATTCGATGTTGAAAACAAACCAGCAAAACTTGTGAAGGGTCAGGGCCTTGCCAAACTTTTGGCAGAGGAAAACTGCAGGCTGCTTGAAATAAGTTTGATGAGTATTAATGCAGAAAATGTTCAGTCTTCAGAGAACAAAGAAGGTGAGGAAATGAAGGTCTCAGCTCACTTAGTTGATTGCAAAYGGTACAGTAACATTATTTATTTTCTGCAAACTTTTTCAGTCCCATCAGATTTGACAAAAACTCAAAGAAGGGCTTTGAAGCTCAAAGCCATAAATTTCTGCATCAATGACAACTTATTGTTCTGGAAAAATCCCATAGGTTTATTGTTGAGGTGCGTAAACCAAGAAGAAGCAGCTAAGGTCATGATTGAATTTCATAATAGTGAATGTGGGGGACATCACTATTGGAAAACCACTGCACACAAAATCTTAAGATCTAGTTACTACTGGCCATCCTTATTTTCAGATGTGTATGAGTTTGTGAAGACATGTGACAAGTGTCAAAGATTCGAAGGTAAACAACAACTGAAGTCTCTTCCCCTCAAACCTATAGTGGTCACAGGGCCTTTCCAGCAGTGGGGCCTGGACTTCATAGGTGAAATTCATCTGCCTTCTAGTGGTCAGCACCGGTGGATCCTGGTTTCCACCGATTACTTTACAAAGTGGATTGAGACTATTCCCACTCGGAACGCCAATCATACTGTCATTATAAACTTTCTGCAAGAAAACATATTTGCCAGATTTGGCTGCCCTAAGAGAATAGTCACTGATAACACTGTTGCATTGAAAGATAAACACTTGGTGAAATTATGTGAAGAGCTGGGAATTCAGCTGGTACATTCCACAGCTTACTATCCGCAAGGGAATGTCTTAGCTGAGTCATCCAACAAGATTTTAGTAAGAATTATAAAGAAGATGCTTGAACAAAATGCCAGAGGTTGGAATTCCAAACTGAAATTTTCTTTGTCGACTGACAAGGTTACATGTAAGAAATCAATTGGTACATCTCCTTTCAAGTTGGTATATGGTACTGAAGCCATATTTCATGTTCAACTTGCATTGCCGGTTGCAAAGTTCTTACAAGAAACTGATTCTGAACCAAGTGATTTGACCAGGAGAATTCATAATTTGGTAGAACTACAACAAGATAGAGAGCAGCTCTTGGAAAAACCAGAATTGCATCAAGAAAGAATCAAAGAAACTTTCAACAAGAAAGTCAAATCAAATGTCTTCAAAACAGGGGATTTAGTCTTAAAGTGGGATGCAGCAAGACAGGAGAAGGGGAAACACGACAAATTTGAGGCTCTCTGGACAGGTCCTTTTGTCATAATAGCTGTGCAGTAGAACAATACCTTCGTTCTCCAAACTCTTTCAGGCGAGGCAGTAGCAGGTGGCCCTTTCAACGGGCGCTTCCTGAAGATCTATTTCTCATAAGGCTTTCTTTGAAGCTCAGTTCTACTTCTACATATTCTTTTTCAGTTCTTTTTTCTTTATTCCTGTCATTTCAATAACTCCATGCCCAATGGTACTAGAAAAAATATTTTTCAAGTTTCTGTTTTAAGTTGTAATAAGGCTACTGAGCCTAGCTAGGTTCTTGGTCACCTCACAGGGAGATGCCCATCCCTGTTGGAGCCAAATGTTAGCTCCCAAAATGAACCCGTCCCTATGGTCGCATTTTGTGGTGGATATCATGGCTATTGGTAGTTTTCTCAAATTAATTTTGAGTTTTTCTAGCTGCAAGACTTAGGTTTTGATTTTTGTTTAGAAATAAGATGACCCATAAAAGTCTTCTTTTCAAAATTTTCATCAAATGTTTTCAATAGCTAACGCGTGCTTAAAAGATGGTGGTTAGCTGGTGAAAGTGACAACTTTCACCAGCTAAGGGGCATTTCTCACAGTTCGTTAGCTGGTGAAAGCGAGGATTTTCAAACATCCAAAGAACGTTTTCCTGCGGGTGTGCGCTGGTGAAAGCGGTGAGTTCCAACAACTAAGGTGCATTTCTCACGGGGTGGTGTGGTGGTGAAAGCAGTGAGTTTCAACAGTTAAGGATCATTTTCCATGGGCCATTAGCTGAAGAAAGCAGGAATCATGTCTGTTTTATCCACGTTTCTAAAAATCTAATGATGATATGATCATCCCACGTCATGCAAATCCAGAATGATGCGCTGGTGAAAGTGGGTAACGATGGAGACTCAGGTTTGCACGTCAAAATAGGATTACAAAGCGAATCTTGTTCAGTGACGCATGCTGCACACTCATGGTGCCGGAAATGGAAAATTTGAATCCATTAACGCAGGTACAGAGGCTATACTACCTAGCTGACAACATCAAATCGGTTCATCACTTCTCCAACACGCATAACTCTCAAATGTATGCTAAATTTCTAATTTTGAAAGATAGAGCTGATTCCCGAGTGATTTCAACGGTGCAAGACCTCGGCCCGATTAGCAGTTTGTTGTGTTGTGTATGCAGAATTGTTTGGGATTTTGGGTTACAGAATGGCGAGGAGACGCAATGGGTCTTTATTAAGAAAGGAGTTAGACAACCTATATTTCCTACAGATGCATCCAGAAGTCCAGAGACACTTCTCAAATGCAGGTTGCAATGAATTTGTTGAGAGGTTGCAGAATGGGTCCTTGGAGATCATTGTAGATGAAGCTGCCATTGCTGCAGCAACCAGCCTACCAAGATCGGGCCAGAGTTGGTTCAAAACCACTGCCACCAAAAACTTAAACTTCAAAGCTTATTTAAAGGAAGAGTTCAGGCATAATGCATGGAAAAAGAGCATGCCAGTTTCACATTTAGAAGAAGATTGGAAGGATCTGTTTAAGGGTATCCAACTTTACATAACCTCGGAGGGCAGGTATGACAAACTCATGATGTATCATTTCAAGCTCCTAGACCATTTCACAGGTAAAACGCTTCTCAATTTACCTTTTTTCTTACATAAGAGTTTAACTAAGGTCTGCAAAAAGATCAGGGCTCAACCCCTAAGCATGAAGAATACTCTGTGCCACTTTGGCCTTATTAAACTGATCATTATGGAGGAATTAAGACAGAAGGGAAGGAGCTGGTAGCATTTCCTATTTTGGGAGGGCTTTGAAACTCAGACTTAGCCCGTAAATGAACAGGGGATAGGTGCAAAGAAACAGTTGACTCCTCAAAGAAGTTCGAGGAAGAGGAGGACCCTACCAGGACCTCCAGAAGATAGAATCTCTAGTGTGAAATCCCATAGGTCAAAGAAAAAGTTGAATTTTGAGACTACTACAGAGCAGCCTACAGAACAACCTACAGAGAAGAGAAAAAACATATTAAACCTGCCCTACATAGACTCAGAACCAGAGCAAGAAGATGTGAGCCCTGTCATCAAAAGCCCTGAACACTCAATTGATATTGCACAGAATTATGAGACCTTTACTCACACTGAGGAAGGAGAAACATCAAAGAGCACTAAGTCGAAGAAAGCACATAAAATCAAGCATCTAAAAGAGGTAATCGCTCAGCAAGAGGTCTTGGAATGGGTAATCAAAGAAATATACAAGAAGCTGTCTGATAACTTTGCAAAAACCAATGTTGCATTTGAAAGATTGGCTCAGGAAAGTGTTAAAGAGAAGAAAAGAAAACAGAAGATCACCAAAGATTACAATAGTCTATGGTGGCTTGCAAAGCGCCTTAAAAGGAAGATAAGTAGATTGAAGCAAAAACAAAAGCAAAAATCCCACCCAGATTTGAAAGTGCTTGCTCAAGTTGTTGTTAGCATGCAAGGGGAGAAATCAGAGACTTATTGAGTTTTGATGGAATCACAATTTTGAAGGTGAAAACTCGTTTTTGGCTCAGTCAGGGCTTTCACCAGCGCACAGCGTAATTTTGCGACCAGTTAGCTGGTGAAAGGCAGCTCTTTCACCAGCTAACCAGCGAAATATAAAGCGAGTTAGCTGGTGAAAGCAGGAAAAGCATTTTTGGAAGCTAGGGACAGAGCAGGTCATTCTTCATGGGTTATAAAGGAGTTTCAGAGTATTAAGGGGATATCAACTCGCCTGCAAAGGGATTTGCATCAGAGATTCGAGGGGATTTTGGGAACCACATGTCAAGCAATTTTCCTTAAGTATCGACTATGAACCCTGAAGAGATCCAGCTGCCAAGACAGGTGCCTCTGCATGTTTCATGACACCACGGGTTCCATAAGCTGAAGGATATAGATGGCGAATTTTTGAGAATGAAGACAATTCGAATGATAGTTTAGTTATCAAGCCTTTATTATCAATTTGTTTAGTTAGATTTGAATTGCTATTTTTAAACACAAATCCATGTTTTTAGGATCTGTAAAACTGATTGTAAGAGGCTATAAATTCCTATTTTTGCTAAGAAACAAGCGTTCAAACTGGGAGATATTTTATGCCACTGTATAGACTCTTTTTACAGAAATAAAGTTCAGTTTCCTTTTTTTTTCAATATCAGAGTTGTTCATTTTTCCTTTTCTATACTTTGTTTCATTTTATTTTAGTTCATGAAGACTGTTATCTCTTTATTGAGCTCATAGACTTGAAATTAAACTATTCCTCTCTATCTTGCATTTAGCCCTACATTAATTTGTATTTGGCAATCAAGAATAGTGTTCGTCATCCCCCCTTTCAAATCATTTGATCTGATTATTGTTTCCTGAAAGCACTGCTTCTTTATATGTGTGATGAGTTGTTTATTTCATTGATCATTAAAGACCCCATTGTCCCAAACACATAAAAACCATTATTTCTAAGTTACCAAGCATCCTTAGCTTACAACCCTAAGGAGTTTCTTGGAGTGATAACAGATGGATCATTGAGGGATTGTGTAGCAGTGAAGGAATACCTGAGCTTGGAAGGGTGAGTGCATAAAGGAAGATGAAACCCAAGGATGCTTATGGCATGGCAGTTGTAATCATGAGGGTGTGTCAAATGGAACAATGAGATGAATTTTTTTCCGAAGAAACTCTATGGAATAGAGCAAATGACTTCTAGTTGCAGTATGAATACAAGAATTGGTGCTTGAAAGTAGAACACCAAGTGGATAACAAGTTTCATTAGAAAAGGCATGGAGCTTTTTGAAGAGTTTTGAATGTACATGTATACAATGCACTGAGGACAATGCATAAATAAGTGGGAGGGGAATGTAATACCCCTAGGCTAAACCCCAATTGTACATATAAATGTAAATAAACATATATGCTAGTGATTCATGGGTACTAATTGTAAATGTAAATGTAATTATACACATAATCTAGTAAGCTGATGGTACAAGGTCTTTGGTTCGGTTCTATGCTTATTCAGTCAGTGCGCATGAATCTCATACCAAAGGAGTGTGCACATTTTATAATGTATCACACACTTGTGTAAGTGAGTGAGGATT